>JAUMHG010000047.1:11105314-11160584 GCA_032359395.1 Enteromius anoplus | reverse complement strand
TAATGTTCAGTGCTTTGCTACAATCTGTATTGTTAAAAGCGCTATATAAATAAAAGTGACTTGACTTGACTTGACAGAGACGTGACCAAGGTCTGTCTGTACGCCTTCTTCCCGATCACTCTGCTCCTAAGAGTTCTGGAGAGAGTGCACCGGGACGTGGTCAGCCTACTGCTAGTAGCGCCGTTCTGGGCGGGCCGAGTATGTTTCTCGGACCTGATGTCCCTTCTAGACAGCTCCCCATGGGAGATTCCAATCAGGAGGGACCTCCTCTCACAGGCAGGGGGCACCATTGTGCACCCTCGCCCAGAGTTATGGAAGCTGGGAGTATGGCCTCTAAGGGGGCGCAGCTCGTAGCTTCATGTCTCACAACTGAGGTTGTGAAGACCATCCTCCAGTCCAGTGCACCATCTAAGAGGAAATTGTATGCCCTGAAGTGGAAACTCTCCACTTCCTGGTGTAAAGAACGCCAGCAGGATCCAGTTAACTGCCCGGTCGGTACAGTGCTGGAATTCCTGCAAGCTAGATTCTCCACTGGGGTCACCCACTCCACCCTGAAGGTTTATGTGGCGGCATTACCGACTTACCACGCCTCAGCGGGTGGAAATTCAGTGGGTAGAGACCCTCTGGTTATACGTTTTCCTCCGCGGTGCCCTGAGGTTGAGGCTCTGGTACGTTCCCGGGTACCATCATTCGAGCCCATAGAGGAGATCTCAGATCGTTTGTTAACAATAAAGACCACACTACTGCTAACGTTGTGTTCTCTGAGGAGAGTAGGTGACCTTCAGGCCCTACATGGGCCCCTACACATCTTGACTTTGCGCTTGGCATGGCCAAAGCCTTCCAGTACCCACGAGCGGGATACAGTCCTGAGGTACCTACGGTCACATCACAGCCAGTAGCCTGGCCAGCAGAAGCTAAACTGTATGTGTCCAGTGCGAGCACTGGACGCATACATCCACAGAGGTGGGCCCGGGACAGATGCCTCTTACTGAGGGCCATCTATGTTCCTGGGCACCTAAGTAAGAGCAGACATCCTGTCAAGACAGGGGCCGAGGCCCGGGGAATGATTGCTCCACACCGAGGTGGCGGAGCAGATCTAGAAAGAATTCTACAAAGCAAAGGTGGACCTCTTTGCGTTAAGAGAGAATGCATAATGTCCCCTGTGAAACTCTCTAGTTCATCCAGCTTTCATTTTTACCACTTCAACTTGCTTTTAGGATGTGCCTTTGTGCTAAATGAAAATACTCATGTGACTTTCTAACATTTACAGAGAAGGATAAACCCTAAGATGTAAATTATGCCCTGAAGAAAAGACATCTTAAATGCTTTAGGTAGCATACATCTGACAGGATGGCAAGCGGCTTTAAACTGTATGCAAAATTGGTTTAAAATATTTAATGTACAGCGTGTTTAGGACATTTTTCCCCACAGCATATAACGCACTGTTTTCTGTCTTTTATGTTCAGATGTGTTTATGGCATCAAAGTGTTTTGATATAAAATCTATTGTCCTAAATCTTTAAAATATGTGTAAATACAGTGGGGCAAAAAAGTATTTAGTCAGCCACCAATTGTGCAAGTTCTCCCACTTAAAAAGATGAGAGGCCTATAATTTTTTGTAAAACTACGAGAGACAAAATAAGAAAAGAAAATATAGAAAATCACATTGTAGAATTTCTAAAGAATTAATTGGTAAATTCCTCTGTAAAATAAGTATTTGGTCACCTACAAACAAGCAAGATTTCTGTCTCTCAAAGACCTGTAACAACTTCTTTAAGAGGCTCCTCTGTCCTCCACTCGTTACCTGTATTAATGGCATCTGTTTGAACTCGTTATCAGTATAAAAGACACATGTCCACAACCTCAAACAGTCACACTCCAAACTCCACTATGGCCAAGAGCTGTCAAAGGACACCAGAAACAAAATTTTAGACCTGCAACAGGCTGGGAAGACTGAATCTGCAATAGGTAAGCAGCTTAGTGTGAAGACATCAACTGTGGTAGCAATTATTGGATAATGGAAGACATACAAGAGCACTGATATTCTGCCTCAATCTGGGGCTCCACGCAAGATCTCAACCCGTGGGATCGAAATGTTCACAAGAAATGTGAGCAACAATCCCAGAACCACACTGGGGAACCTAGTGAATGACCGGCAGAGAGCTGGGACCAAAGTAACAAAGGCTACCATAAGTAACACACTGCGCCGCCAGGGACTCAAATCCTGCAGTGCCTGACGTGTCCCCCTGCTTAAGCCAGTACATGTCCAGGCCCATCTGAAGTTTGCTACAGAGCAGTTGGATGATCCAGAAGAGAATTGGGAGAATGTCATATGCTCAGATGAGACCAAAATATAACTGGTAATCTGGTAAAAACTGTTAAAGGGACCAGGACAACTGATCCATGTAAACGAAAAAATGAATGGGGCCATGTATCGTGAGATTTTGAATGAAAACCTCCTTCCATCAGCTTAGCATTGAAGATGAAACGTGGCTGGGACTTTCAACATGAGAATGATCCCAAACACACCGCCCACTGTAGACAGATAGATAGACCAGTACCAAGAGTTTATGCTCAGTTAAGAAGGCAAAAAACAACAAGTAAAAGATATGAACAAACTCTTCCAGTATATTTTGCTGTCGATGCCAAAATCCAAATTAACTCTAAACTATTGTGATGCATGACGTCTTGAGGCTGAAATGTAATGTTCAGCCAAGAATATTTTCATTTTCCTTTGTATTTTTTCATTCAATTTGTGTAGGCCCATTTATATTCCTTGTCTTCACCCTCCCTTGTGTTCAGAATCTTCTCTGTACAACAAACATCACACATCACTCTAGTCATTTTAAACTAGCGGGCATGGACTTACTCCCTGGCATGCTGTAACTCATGGCAGCCCTATCAACTTCATTGATTTTAGTCCTTTTACTCTGTCTTTTCCACTTCTCATCATGGCAGTTTTTCATGCCTCAGCTCTTTGCAGAGGTTTTATGTCAGTTTCTTTCCTCCTTGCGGATGTGCTGGCAAACTGTTGTTGATTTAGAGAGACAAAACAAGAGAGAGAAATAGAGACAGAACGAGAGTATTCAGCAGACAGAGAGAGAGAGTGAGACATTGATTGGTACGGCATGCTGAGCACAGAAGCAGGCCAGGCCCATGTGAGTCATTTGCTGAGTGGCCCTTTGAACTTACAGCTATATGGAGGAGCTCTGCGATGCTGTTTTAACTGGGTGTACTGGAGCAAATTAAATGTCCAAATGAAGGCAAAGACAGTACACCTTCTCAAAAACAACAACAAAAAAACTATCTCCCTGGAGTAAAATTTTATTGCTCAGATGTTGCTTTTTATTAGCTCAGAAGTTGTTCCTGTCGGTTTTGAAAGTAAAAACTTTGTCTTAGGTGTTTGTTCTAAAATCCATTGAATGGAAACAAGTGAGCTACTGCATGTGTTATTTTTGACATCCTTTGAAACTGAAAGCAGGGATCCTAAGAATGTGGTCTGTGACAGTGCTGGATAGGGGCTTTAACAAAATTAAAAATAAAAATGAAAACAAACTATGAAAAAAAATAATACCAAAAAAAAGCACTAATGTTCATTTCCATTACTGGAAGAGATCATAATATTACAATACTATATCGTTATAACAATATGATAGCTGAGTTATGCTATTTAAGGGCCATTTTGACTAAACAGGACATATTAGTGTGAGAATAAAAAATAAAAAGTCCTGTGGTTGATGTATTGACAGTGTCCTCTCCTTTTCATCTGTATTATTTCACTGTGTGTATTCTATAAATCCTGACAGCAGTTTTTTAACACAAATGACGGTTTGCACTGGCAAGCAAGCAATGTCATAGTTATGTTGTAAGTCTGGGAGTTACAACATGGAGAACAGCCATTAAAGCTGCATTAATATTGTGCATACATGCAACTATTTGTTAAAACATGTCTCTGAAATGCAGTGGTTTTCCTGGAGCACTGTCTCTCTCATTTAAACACACCTGATTTAACTCGTCAGCTCATAGGTAGAGACTTTTAAACCTGAAGTAGTTCAGAAAAGAAAAGAGCTGTGGGAAAATGTTCAGAAGTGGCAGCTCTTAAAGCAATCAAAATAGGTTTATAACCAATCGCTGTTATGTCTGTAAATCAAAGAACGAAAGACTCTTTAACTTTTGAAGCTTTAATCATCAATTCATCAATATTTAATTTTGAATTTAGCGTTTATTAACCTTTTTTTCACAATTTTTTTGTGTATTTCCTACTTGCTAAATGTAAATGTATTATAATTATTAATATTACAGTTTATTGTAATGTTATTACTGTATAATGACAGTTTTCAGTTGCATGTATACTGTAATGTTAAATGGCTGTAGTCAGTGGTTGAATGCTTCAAAGAGACGGTAGTATAAGTAGTATTGTAATCAGTGATACTCACCTTCAATTATGAAGAAGATGCCATTAGTTTGAAGACTGAATGTAAAATATTTGCTATATAAAATTATGTTTAAAAGCTTTAATGTGGGATTAATCATAAAAAAACGTGATTAGTTTTTTTAATGATTGACAGCACTAATTTGTATATGATTTAATATGAAATGTGTTGACCAGACTAGAAATGCAATGTCCAGTAATGCAAAAGAGGGTCTCTGCTTAATCTGTCAAGAAATTTCTAGCCTGAAAAAGTTTGAAGGGCGCTCTACAGGAAACACATGAGAGATTTCTGGAGGTGTAGAAAATCATGCTCTCTCCATTTAAACTCCAGGAGAAGCCATTGAGATATTACAGACGCGGAGACTCTGTTGTTATTGGCATGTTTTATAGAATCAGAGACCTTGTAATAAATATGCTTGACATGATAACCTTAAATCCGCTTTGAGACGTTACTAACTCTGTTTCTTTTCTCTCTCTGATCCTGCAGACTGAAAATTTCAACTTTGGTGGAAAGGTCATCAGTTGCTCCTCCGTGTGCACCTGTCACCTCCCCACCGCAGAGCTACTCCAGTCCCGCGGCACGCCTCACCTTCACACTAACCTCATCTGTGTGTCCCTCTGTTTCCCAACTCCACGTCGGGGAAGGCCGGTTCACCATCTGTTACTTAGAAAAGGCAGCATGATCATACCAGATCGTGCCATCTCCTTCTCATACCTCACCTGAGGACGATCAGCTTGGTTCCCCCGGCTCTTCGCAAGCGCTCTGACCGGCGAGATGGGAGACTGGGTGTGTCTGAGCCCAGCCGAATTCTCCCAGCTGCAGCAGTACAGTGAGTGTGAGTATCTGAGCACAAAAAGCCTCTCTCCTCTGACCTCTGGCAGGTTTATTGGAATTGATTTTGGGGCTGTTAGGTGGATAAGAATAGATGAGAGGTTTTATCGGTCCATTTAGTTGGTCCTTGGTCATCCTTTTTGCTAACTGTACCACTAAGCTCCCCTGTTTAAGCTGATGCTTTGCTCAATATATTATGTAGGAGGATGTGTATGCATTCTGCAGTCGACCCACTGGACTTTTAGGAAGCGCTGCTGGGAATGTAGGCTATATTGACGTAATGCGTCAATGGGCTGCCAGTGCTCTCCGCGTCTGTATTGATTAACAATGTTTAATGCAATTATTGATGCAGACCACTTTATAAGCTAAACAGGCATATGAAATTTTCAATAACATCAAAAAAGCAATGGTCTTGCTTATCAGTTTACTTATTTTGCAAGAGAACTGGGGTATGATAGATTTGAGGGAATGTAGAATGGTTGCAATGATTTGATGGGGGGAAGTGGAATCGGATGCTAAAGCAGCATATAAATTCAGAGTGTATCTATTATTGTAAGGGCCTTCAGTAAATCTGCATCATATTTTGTTATAGGATGTGCTATGCTAGCTCATATGCGTGTAATCAGGAGGACAATTTTTCGGAAGCTATAAATAGTTGTGTAAAACAACTTCCGCTGTAGCCTGGATGAATGGCAATGCCCGTAGCACTGTGTTGTTGTGATTTATAAATAAACAATTCATCATAGATGTTTCATCAAAATATGTTCACCACAGTTTTCTATCATGAATCGGGTATGATGAAATGAGGACAAATGTTGACATAATATTCTGAGGCATATTTCATGATTTCAATGGGAGCGCTAGGTGTATGAATTTACAATGCTTCAGAGACAGACCAGCCTTTTACTGAAAAAAAGCAAGAATACCATACAAGCATACCATATTATAGAGCAATAAAATCAGGCAAGCTTATACATCTTACAAAAAAATGTACAACGACTACAAACTGTTCAAATTAAAGGTTAGTTATAGTATTGCTTTCATGCACTTACAGTACTTTCCGATAGGCTACCATTGTCACGTATAAGATTAAACTGGAGTTGTTCAAATATATTCACATTTTTCATCCCAGAGCAATTAAAAAATAACTTGTTTTACTATCTCAAACATGACATATCTTCTGGGTTTGAGCGCATTGAATAGCATTATAATGTAAATTAAATTATGAAGATGAATAGTAGGCTAAACACTGCGCAATAATAAAACAATAACACTAAAAATTAAATCACCAAGTATTTCTCCAATGTGAAATGTCGCAGTCAGATTACTCATCAATTATCTCATGACTGTCGCAACACAGACAACGCTTAAAAACGGCTCACTTGCATAATGTTTCACAGCAAATGGAATATTACACATATAATATGGTATCATCTAATGTTAAATAAATTATTTTAACTGAGTATCTGCCCAAGGCTGCTTATGTTGCTGCTGAAGAAATACTTGGAATGAGTTTTTTAATGTTATTTTTCATAGTGCCATTTTTATTGTTTTATTTTATTGCCCAATGTACTGTTATTATAAACACTTTTTGAACACAGATTTTATTGCTCTTTAATGTGATGTTGTTTGTACGTCATTCTTGCTTTTTTTTAAGTAAAAAAATGCATCTGTCTCTGAATGTGGATAGCGTGTAAACGTAGCATACCTTGTCCGTTCATGAAATATTCGTCAGAACATCATGACAACATTTTTCCTCATTTCATCAGACCCGATTAATGATGGAAAACTGTGGTTAATGTGTTTTGATGAAGCATCTATGATGAATTGGTAATTAATTAATCAGGCTACGGCGGAAGTTATTTTACACAACTATTTAAAGTTTCCGGTTTTCGGCCTATACATATGTACATAGATAATTGTCTATGTACATAATAATTTATGTACACCATAGACAATTGTTATCACATGTTTTTGTTTTGAATATTTTCACAAATTTGGGCAATTTTAAATTACAGCTTACAGTTTGTGAATGAAATGTTACTTAACTTCACATACTGAAACTCTAAAGGCCCTGTTGTTGTGTGATTATCTGCAGACGCTGCACTGGCTAATATGAATTTTAAAGAGACATCTGTGCCATTTTAAGAGGTTACCGGTAAAATTACCATGAAATTTTCTAATTAAGCATCTATCTGTGCTTTATGAGGTTAATTGGCTTGTAGGATGCTGGTAATAAATCTAAATACTCATAAAGTCAGTATAATTACTTTTCTTTTGCTGAGGGCGACCCTTGGTAACAGATTCGATTAAAAACCCTTGAGGATATTCAGTCAGAAGTGCTCTCACCCTGAACTCTGCCAGCTTGCCATATTTAAGGTATAATGCCTTTAATAATAGCACATGCATTATGTGGAGTATATTCTGGGATACCGGACACATTTCCATTAAGAATTCAGTAGGTGTGAGATGGGGGATTAATCTTAAACTTAACTACGTCTCACAGATGAATAGCTGGGCCAGTCTGGCACAAATGTCAGCTGTTCTATAAAGTAATTATAGGATTTCTCTATCAACTCAGCATGAACATAAATATTATTCTGCAACTCTAAGGAGTAGGCAATAAGGCCAAAAACATTATAACCATTTTTTGCTACTAGTCAATGTCAATAATTATCACAATAAATGTAAAACCTTTATTTCTTCCAAAGCCATATTTTTGCTCCAAAGTGAAAGAAAACAAAATAAATATCTTAATAGTTTCTTAGATTCTGCGTATTCTATTGTGTAATATTATTTCAAATTAAGAAATAGATTTGTGTTGCCTAATATTAAAAATAATGTTGATTTGGCGTTCGTTATCAAAATCATCTGTAACATTGTAAAACCTCATTATTATACCTCATTATTTATATTGTGAAATTTAATTATTCTGACTTTTTTTAATCTGTCTTCCATAGTAGTATGCATTTATATTATTATGAACCACACAAAAAGCACCTTACTACCATGGTAAAAATATAACTAAATGGTTTTTAGGTATTTGTATGAAAAACTGTCGTCCAACTAAATGTATTCAGTATAAATGCACAAGCCCTATAACTTAATCACGAAAGTACTATAATATTTATCACCCCTTTATAAAGGGGTCATATGATGTTGCTAAAAAGAAAATTATTTTATGTAAGTGGTGTAATGTAATGTTTTTATTTGGTTTAAGGTTCAAAAACACATTATTTTCCACATACTGTACATTATTGTTTCTCCTCTAAGCCTTGCTTTTATGAAACAGATTTCTACAAAGCTCATCGTTTTTAAAAAGCGAGGTGTGCTGTGATTGGCCAGCTATCCAGCTATCTACATTAATAATATTGTAAAATATGATACAGGTACCCACATTTCTGACACAATACCATGGTAAATAATGGGGATTGGTAGATTGAAAAGCCTTCTCCTGTTTGTCAGAGCTGTTTTATCTGGCTTTAAACTTGTTTGAATCATTTGTGTTTTTCACTGAATGTTCTGTGGTTCAAATGAGTCCCACAGTTTCATTCCGCTTCTGGTGCTTAAACATTATATTGAACATTTATTGAAATCTTTATTGTTTTATCGGAGAAAATTATATTGCAATGATTATTGTTAGTGATTTATTGGCAAGTCCTAGCAACTCTGTTAACTGATTATGTGATAGAATGTAGGTTTTCCTTAAGAGAAGACTGTGTGTTCTTGCCATTGAGTAGTGTGTAGGCTCGGCTAAGTGCTAAGAGCTTTATTGTTTTGATTCACTGGTGTTAAAAATCAGTGGAACACGTTTGTCATGGTGAGCTAATTAAAACTCCAGTCACAGCAATAAGATTCAAGACTATTAAAAAACCAAGAACACAAGTCTGTTAGTTATAAAATGTGTTTGTTCACTGCTGCAGAAGCTGCAAGCAGTTTGGAGTTTGGTGTCAGTCTTTAAATCAATGATGAGCCTTGTACATTTAATACTGTCAGTCACAATGTCCCAGTCCAAAGAACAGAGATGTATTTACCCTGACATGTTTGACCTAAGACATCATGCTGCGTTTTATGAATTAGGATCTGATTCTGAAACTACAACAGTGAGTAAACCTCTGATTGATAATAAAAGTGTGATGTCAATCTTTCCGACCACAGAAATCACCAGATCGCTTTGTTCTAGGTCTTACCTGTTGAGGAAAAGACTTATTTTGCTCAGATGAAACCGTGGGTGCAGTTTGGTTTTTAGCAATGAGTGTCTGTCTCATTGCCTGCGCCCCCTCCTGTTTTTCCCTTAACCACTGAGTCTCTATATACTGACTCACCTAACAATGCTGCTTAGTATCTGAAGATCTGACATCATATATCTGAGGCTGATGAGATACACATCTTAAAGCATAGCCAACGGTACGAAACATTAAAGATATGCGTATGAAGCAGCTACCGATGTGATGCGTCATATTCACGCAACAGCAGTGGTGATGAGAACGTGCTTAAGCTAACAGTTTAGAGTGGAGAAATCAATCTACCTATAAATATTGGTGACAAATTATTGGTCATCTTCTCAGCGATAAAGGTTTTATTGTTAACTTTTGTGCCGATCTACTGATGCAAATCTGTAAATCTTACCATCCCTAGTCATTATGCTGTCAGTGTTTTCCTTGTTTACTGTTTAGTGGACTTTTATTTTGTCATGTCTCCCTCTGTGTCCATGTGTACTCTGTTATGTCTCCACCCAGCTTTGTTTGTTACTATGGTTTTTGATTAGCTCCTCCTCCCTCATCATCTGGTTATCATATGTACTTAAAGAGTTGTTTTTGTTCCAGTCTTCGCCAATCATTGTGGTTCTTCCCTCTGTAAGCCTTCCCTAGTGATATCACTATCATTTCTGATATCGCCCCTGCCTTCTGTGATTTTTGCCTTTGTCTTTGCCCCCTGGATTGTGTTCGCCCAACCTCTGCTCTGCCTATTGGCTAATCTTTGCGTTTGCTCGTTGTTGGTTCAACCCTGCCTGTCTCGTTCTGGAATTTAATAAAAGCCTGCATTTGGATCAGCTCATCCCTGTTTTATCCTTTCGTCACACTCACCCTCATGTTGTCCTAAACTTTTATGAAATTATTTCTATCAGAAATAATCTTTCTATCTCAAAAGGGTCAAAACACCATAAAAACACTTTTATCACTTGTCATTTGTTATCACTTGTCACTGATCTATTTTTTTTTTTTAAATATGTCATTTTGTATTCAGTCACCTAACCATGCTTGTAAACAGTAACTTTTATTTTATATGCAGTTTGAATTTATGTGCTTTTCTTTTTCTTATATTTCTACATAATGTTAATTTATCTTATTTCTGTTTTAGTCATTTTTAGTATTACTTTAGTTGTATTTAGTAGTATTTTTAATTTTAGTTAACAAAAGATTTTTTTAAGGGCCCTAAAAATCCAGCAGAAATTCAAAGTTAGGGGGTTAAACATGTGGAAATAATAAACATTAAAAGAGATTCCATTCAGTGGAAGACATATGTAGTAGTGACTGCTACCAGTTGTGGGGGAGATTAGCATCTTCTATGAGGAAAGCACCTTGTTCTGCCGCTCTATGCTAGTCGAGAGACACGTTTGTGACAACCAATTCAACACTTACAGAAAATAAAAATGAAGCCTGGGGCAGCAGATTGATTTCTCATGTCTTAATGCTAATAAGCTTTGTTGACATTTTCTGCTCAGCTATTATCTCTGCTTAATTAGCCTATTTTGTCAGATTGCACTATACATCTAATGTTTCTAGTAATAGATACAAAATGCAATGGCTTTTTTCAAAATGTTATGGATAATGGTGCGTGCAGTTAAAGTTTGAAGTACATTTCTCTTGTGTTTGGAGGCAACGTGTTAAGAGTTTCAACTCGTGCAATAGGAGTTGATAATAAGATACATTTTTGATTTATTGATTTATTTTTAGTCACACTTTACTTTAGAGACCAATTCTCGCTATCAACTAACATTTAACTGTGACTTTGGCCTTAACAGACTTGTGCTGAAGAGTTACTTATATAATGAGGTAGTTTAGTTTAGGCATGGAGTATTAAGTGATCTAAAATATGTTCATTCAGAATAAGGCATTAAAACTATAAAATAGTAAGAAGTGATCGTTAAAATAAAGTTTTACTTAGCTGGTCAGCAACATCCATATGACATATGCTGCCTGTGTCTTTTCATTAACTTGTTTAACTGAAGATGCTAATGGGACGTGCTAATTCGAACCCTGATGGCACACATACATCTCGGAGACGTCTATTTGATGTCTTCTTTTACATTTGCAAACCCTATTTTTTAGGGTTTAGCTCATCTGCAATGCTATAGGCCATTTTCTTTTAGATAGATGTCTATTAAATGTCTTTATGATTTAGAATGTATGTAAACCTGACATCTACAGAAGGAGACGTCTGTGAGATGTTTTTAGATGGCATATGCTTTCCAGATCAAGAGATCTTTAACAAACATCTTGCAGACGTATATATGTGCTATCTGGACGTTTACATTGTTTTTATAGAAAATGTAATTAATCCAATTAATGTTAGCATAACATCCAACATTACCAGCACATTATTAAAGCTTATTTCTGTATTTTAAGGTTTCTTTGATGAATATACAGTTGAAAGAACAGCGTTTATAAAAAAAAAAAAAAGTATTTTTTGTAACATTTTAAACATCTTTGCAGTTGTTCAGTGCCGTTAAATGCTTGCTGAATTTCCTTAAAAGAAATAAGAAATCCTAAAGTCCCCGAAACCCCAAACAGTAGAGTATCTAAATATTTCCATTGTAGTATACTGCAGTGAGTGTCTATAGCTGTATGTCTGACTAAATGTTTTCATTTTAATTTGTTTTTGCTCAGATTCCTCCAAGAAGCTTAAAGATGTCCTGGAAGAGTTTCATGGAAATGGTGTCCTCTCCAAGTACAACCCTGAACAGGTATGTAATGGCAAGAGCGGCCGTGATCTGGCCTGATTAAATGATCTGTTTAGAGGAAGTGGGGCTTCTGGCTGTGACTTGACAGAACACCAATACAACCTGACTCAGGCCGCAAGTCATTACAGGAAATGCTTAGTCATCCGCTCCCCGAAACGAAGTGGTCAGATATCTCCTCCTATTAGAGAAGGTCCTCACTGACATCATAAAGCCCATGCATCACGTTGCCGTGACAACGAAGCCAGCAGGCAGCAGCATCTATAATTTGCTTTATGGAGTGTCGCCATTATATTTCTCTCCTCTCCTCCGCACTGACATAAATAAGAGGCTGCTCAGGGTTTGGCGCCACAGGTTGGGACCCAGAGCCTTGGCTGAATCAATAGTGAAAAAGCACCGGTGAAAGTTAATGGGTTTGAAGCTGACGCCAGGTTGGCTGTGGTGTGACATCGCATGCTTTGCATTGTTCATCAGTTCGGTTTAAATCATAAAGTCTGGAACTATCACAAAATGGAGGTGACATGCCAGGAGTGCTACTGTGCTGCCTGCTTACAGTGACAGAACGCAGTATTTCACTCATGTATACAGCCTCGATTGAGTGACTGACTGCGGTTGGCCCGTAAATGTCCCTTAACAAGTCACGGCTGTTTTGAGTATAATGATGTTTAATCATGGTGACTCTGTAACCTTTGTTAAAGGAAGAGTGTCTGTAAAAATGGGCACCAATGAAAGGTTAAATAAACGGCTCATTGTTTCCTGCATCATTTGATAGCAGGGCCAGCCTCTGTGTTTTGAAAGTCAGACAGGAAGTTTCTCTTACAGACACGGCTGGTTACGCTGCTTTTCACACCACCAAAACATACAAACATGTTTGCTAATACTTAGACAAAGAAAGTCAATTGGGTTTGGTTACTTTCACCTTCCTGTTTTTGGTGTGCATCTGATCAACGTTTACAGCCCTTCAAGCATATACCTAGCCTACCATTGCATGCAAGTTCCTCTCTGTCCACCTCCACTTCCTACACTCCTACATGTCTTGCCTTATTGGCTTTTTGCCTCAGAGTTTTGTTTCAGCAACAAGAGGGGTCTAATGGATTTAGATTAGTTGTTTTCCTGTAAAGGGGCACTAACCCACAATGTCTTGTAAATTGTCTTGGAGTATGTGGATGCTTTTATGCCACATTTTCTTTAGTGAATCATGTGCTTAAACCATCAGACTTAGTGTATACTCTTAAAGGGTTTTGAGTTTTATTTGCAAGTTGTCGTTTCAATTTTTGTCTTCGTTAGATTTTAGCAGTTTGAGTTTAACATGTTTATTCAAACTTTATTTTCTTTTCTTTGCACAGCCTGGTGGTTTCCCTTTCTGGTGGCATTTTTATTATTAAAAGTTTGCGAGAAATTAGAAGTTTTCTAATACAGCATGCATATAAAAACATTTTTTTACATTCATTTAAATTAGTTTTGTAACCTTAGCATTAAATGTACATTACTCTTCAAAAATCTAGGGCTAGTATGATTAAGAGATTCGGCATAAATTAAACTGATCAAAAGTGACAGTCAAAATATAACAAAGATTTTTAAATATTTTTATTTTGAGCTTGCTATTTATCAAAGAATACACATTTCCATAAAACTTGTAAGCTGCACAACTATCTAAACATGGGTAATAATAAAGGTTTAGGCAAAATATTTAAGAAAGAATAAAAGCATCATCTGTAAATCCACTATATTTTAGAATATATTAAAGCAGAAAATAGAAAAAATAAATAAATAAATGCAGCCTCTGTGTAGATCAAGAAACTTAAAAACATTTAACTTAAAATTTTAAACAGTAACAGTAGCATCAATGTTAAAAAAAACTTTTCACTTTCAGTTCTTTATCTACCTGATTTTTCAACGTGGAAGTAAGCTGTTTCCTTTGAATGTGCTAGACTTCAGGTTCATTAACTGCTGTAGGGAAATAATTAAAAGAATAACAAGTCCGTAAATGGTAAACTGTGTGTACTATAAACCAGTGCTCATAATTTAGACAATACATTAAAATATGTTAAGAGACACAAGTTTGCAATATTGAGCAGCAAAAGGAGCAGCACAGCTAAAAATAACTTGAAGCAAATAAGACCAGAACACATAAAATGTACAAATGGTTGCACAAAAGGATCCCCCCCCCAAAAAAGGGGGATCATATTTGTTTTCCTCTTACTGAGAGAAAATTAACACCTGAAAGAAGTAGGTCCGGATTATGCAAATACACCAGTGGATTCTCCTGCCACTATACCTGCAAAACAGCATTAAGTATGATGCAGGTGGACTAATGCAATACAGCATTAAAGAAGGAATAATGTAATTCATTCAGTGTCAGAGGAGCAGAGGATATATGAAAGGTAACACAGTTCACTGATTCCTTCCCTCTGCACGAACAGCCACTGCAGTGTATATAACCCCTCTCTCCCTTTACCCTCTTCATATATCTCTGACTGCCACACAGAAGCAAGATGTTCTCAACCAAGTAAGCTGTTACCTTCTGGGTTTGCATGTTCTTTGGTTTACAGTCTACAGACTGCATGCCCCGGCCCATCCCTGTCTAACCAAAAAGTCTTGTCTTCTGAGGATCAGAGGTCGCGCCCAGTGCTTTTTAATGTGAGCGATGTGTCTGTGCTAATTTAAATTCTATTAACGGGCTCTTCATTATGGTGTTTTTTGTAACCTCAGCCAAAAATGCGCAATGTTATGTGTTTTTACTATATTTTGATGTGTGTGGGATCCCTCTGTATTTTTGTTGCCATGTGTCATAATGAAATGCTTGAGTGTCGTCATTCATGCCCAAAGACAGGAGTATCATCTCTGCTGAAAACATAAAGGAGCAGGAAGTTGTGTATTCATGGCTTTATTTCGTCTCTCAAGTTTCCTGTCTTCCCATTTCTCATCATCTCTCCACTTGTCTCCTGCAGCCCATCGACTATGAGGGCTTCGAGCTATTCATGGCGACCTATCTGGAGAATGACATCCCTGAGGAACTTTGCAAACACCTCTTCACTTCCTTCAAGAGCAAGAATGGAGGAGGCAGCTCCCCTGACACCTCTCGATCTGGAGCAGGCATGCTGGGTAAATAGTCTTTTGCACTGTCTATACCAGGTCATGAAAGTCTGTATTTCACATTTATTTGATCAGTTTTAATAGGAAAAAAAGGGGTCTGTTTTTTGTTTTAGGTAAATTTTTTGGAAGCTCGAATGAACAACTGCACTAAAAGTGCAGACTTGTGCGTGCACTGAAATATAAACAGTTGGGTCCTGATTCAAATTGATTTATACCTGTGAATAAGCTTTAAGGATTAGAATTTTGAAAAATGTTGAACCTCTTGACATAAAATAAGTAATATTTACAATTCTTCACAATTTGAAGGTCACTAATCAAACTTTTAGAGTTCATCTAGAGTGCTGTTGCCATTGACGCAAAGAGGTGCAAATCAAATAAAAATTATTCATTTAAATTCATCAGGATATTTTTGGCCAGTTTACTCTGCATGTTGTACTGATAATTTAATTTCTAATGAAAACATATACACTACCTTTCATATATTAGAAGTCTGTAAAATCAGCATCATAGATACTGTACTGTTTAAAAGTTTGGGGTCAAAAAGTTTTTTTTTGTCTCATAAGCTCACAAATTTGCATTGACTTGATGAAAATACAGTATTTATTTCTCATTTATAAAATCTTAAAATGTAAATGTGTGTTTCATAAGCCTAAGACATTTCTTAATATTATCAACATAAAACAGTTTTATACAACATTACAAATAAAGTACTTTCACCTTTGGTCTCAGATCACAATTTATCTTTTAATTTAAATTATATTAGTCTGCATAACCAGTTGATAATAAACACAGCCTGCAGGAAGTAGAATGAAATAAAGAACTGGTAGACGTCTTGAGATCCCACACACATCTGATGAGCAGGTCTTGGTGTTCTGCGAAGACAAAATTAGATAAATTAAGAGATTTGACTCTTTGCGATGTTGATGCAAGAGTGCACTTTAATGATGCTGGTTGCTTTGTGTCTGCTGCTATTACTGTTAACCTGAGGTGGTTTAGGGCAAAAGTTAGTTGTGTATACAGTTCAACAGTGCCATCTAGTGCCTTGATTCCTCTGGACTGGGCAAAACAGTACAGTCTGGGATTTCTGTTGCCCCATTTGTCTTTATTTCAATTTCTTAATGCTAAATGAGAAATGCTCATTATGGCAAATAAATTATTAAGGACATTATTAAGCTGTCCTGGCAGGCTGCGCACATAAACTATCCCAGCTAGGTCCATTGATGCAGGCATCTCTATACAGACCAAAGTGGCTTGTGCACCCATAACAGGTACCACAGCAAGTGTGGTGTGATTTGATTGGACAGAGACTTGCATCACGGCTGTTCCTTCACCTGCTGTTGTGTTGTCTTGGTGGGTTTTAGCAGACCTTTTTATTTATTTGTGATGTCAAACAAAGCAACCAGTGACGGAAATGATTTTCATCCATAGTATCAAGTCAACCACCGTGTGGCTGTGGTGATGATCGTGATGCATTGCCAGCTTTCTTTTAACTACCTTGTGTCATATTAAAACAAAAATCTGCTGTGTGTCATTCTACCTGTGGGGATTTTTAAAACTTCCCAAACTCAAAATTTTAAACCGCTGTGAAGGGGTAAACAGACCAGTAACAACAAGCGATGAAAAGACAAAAACTCAGTCTCAGTTGGTCTCATTCACTAATATCTGTCTATATATCTATCATCTACAGTATGTCTATTAATAGTTTTCACGTGACTTCACACCCTTATAGGATCTCCCACTTTGTGGGCAAACAAAGGCTTGCTCTACTGACTACCACTTATTTTTATCCAATGCTCAAAGTATCACGTGGTTTCCCATTGGAAACAGTTATAAGGAAATCACTGTGTTCATATTGTGTTCATATTCCGTCTTCTCTGCTTTCCTATAAAAAAACTACACATCGTTAATACAGAGATTACAGAATTTGATATTTTAATATTACTGTTTTAAATATATTAAGACACTTTCCACAACATTTTTTCACGCTGTTTAAAGTTTAAAATATTGCCTCAGGTGCTTAATATGGATTGCAAATGGCCAAAACGTGAACTTTCTTCACATACCTTCATTTTATTGGTTTGAGACGCGATGTTGAACTAGATGAAAAATTGTCACACTTGTGCTGTAATTCTATGGATGTTTTGCCCTTTATGTCTTCGAACCAGTCACATGACTGGAAAAACATGAGGGTATTGATGAATAATGATTGTTTGTTAATAATGTTCATGCACATGATTTATACACATGATTGTACACACAGTTAGTGAATGAGACCCTACACTATGTCTCATTTCACATCATTCTCTCTCACTTTCATTCTCCTTTGCTTTTTTCCTGGTAGGTATGAATGGGAAGAGTATTTTGAGTGCTATGAGCCGACATGCACCAGAGAACTCTGGGGGGATCACTCCAGGCTCAGGGGCCACAACATCACCCTGCTCTTCCCGCTCCTCCTCACAACGCTCAGGCACAGGGGGCCACACACCCAGAGGCCCCCACCGCTCACCCACCACACAGCCCAATCCCCCAGCAAGCAGCAGCAGCAGCAGCAATGCTTTGGCTCTCTCCAAGACTACCAACTCCCCACGCCTCTCTCCAGGTCAGAGTCAAGAACAAGGGGACAACCTTGACCTTCACTGCCCTTTTTTACACGTGTAATCCAATCCATGTTTGATCAGAATCTGGATGCTCTTTCACAAATATTTTGGTGTGATATTATGTACAATTTTATAATTAATATAAAATAAATATAAAATAATGTAATTACTAATATATTACACATTTTAGAAGTGTATAGCACTATAGGTCTATTAAGGTTGATTTGAAATGTGCTTTAAAAAATAAAACAGAATTAAATTGAAAAATTATAATTTGACATTCTTCCAGAGCGTAATCAATCAGAAAATTGTACATCTCTCCGGAGGAGTCCTTCTCCACAAAAAGGATCTCAGTCACCCCAAGTGGTCTTCCTTAAAGACATTGTGTGCTACTTGTCCCTCCTGGAGAGGGGGACTCCAGAAGATAAGCTTGAGTGTAAGTTGGAAATTATACCAAAAAGTTATCTGGTTAGATTTGTATATATATTTTTTTTTTATTTAGCTGTCTTGACTTTTTTCTTTACGAAGAATTCTAAAGAAGAATATTAATAGTTGATGTTAGCTTGTTCATGCTAAAAGAAAGTTGTTGTTTTTTTGTTTGTTTCGGTAGTTTGGGGTCATATTTTTCAAATATCCTTCTACAGAAAAAATGTATAATATTATAAGTAATTTTGTAAATTATGTCTCCAGACCAGTCGAGTCCAACCACAGAAAGCACAGTATTAGTCACCTCATTCTTTCCATGTGTCAAAAATTTAATTTTTATATCTACATTTCTAATCCTATCCAGTACCTAAACTTAACAACTACCTTACTAAATATTAACTAACTATTAATAAGAAGTCCAGGCTACAACACCTCTGTCATAGGGACAATGACACGAGAAGTCTAGAATTCTAGATAGAAGGCTTATCTCTCCTCCTGTCCTAGTTTACCATGGAGTTAGCATAGCCAAGCTTTCTTTAGCATAGGAAGTTATTTGTGCCTGAAGCTAATCCTCACTTGCTGCCTCAGTCTGCCCTTTGATAACCTGAGCTCTAGGTGCTATCATGGGGTCTGTACTTGACAAATGTTTGCAACACTACAAAAACATGCGGTCTGTTATCTTTTACTTCTCTCACCCTAAAGTCATGTTCAGACTGTATGACACAGATGGCAATGGTCTGCTGGACAGCTCGGTAAGTCTGAAATCTCCTTTAAAATGTTGAAAAGTCTAGTTTTTTTACTTTGTGGTTAGATCAATGCTGTAAACAACAAGGGGTTAATAAGCAGTACTGCAATGTGAGGTTTGCATAAGTTTAATACAACATACACAGTTACAGTGCAATTCTTTTGGATTATGTAATATTATCATCCTTTCATTGAATGTTTCTTTCATCTTAACGCTATCAGAACTTGATGATTCAGAGCCTGTCTCACAGTATTATTATTACCTGTCTCACACTTTTTGGTAACTGATAGTTGGAAAGAACTGTAAATACCAGGCTGCATAAAAAGTAATTTTGAAAACTGTATGCTTTATAGCGTATTGTATCTAAAGCCATTATATCTGTCGATTTAGGAGCTTGACCGCATCATAAACCAGATGGTCCATGTAGCTGAGTATCTAGAATGGGACTCTACAGAACTACGACCAGTATGAGTCACTTTAAATGTTTCCACCAGCCAATCCCAGCTTGCATAGTGGATTCCATATCTTATTGTCCCTTGTTTATGTCTTATGTTGTAGATTCTGAAGGAGATGATGGAGGAGATTGATTATGACCGGGATGGAACGGTCACGCTAGAGGAGTGGATCAGAGGAGGAATGACCACCATACCACTCCTGGTTCTGCTGGGAATGGAGACGGTGAGGTGAAACTTAATTGTGAGTTGAAAAGAGGAAACAATACATTAAGATGTAGTATCTAATTCCTGTTCACATACATTCAGAATGTACAGGAGGATGGGCAGCATGTATGGAGACTGAAGCATTTTAACAAGCCAGCATACTGTAATTACTGCCACACTATGCTGTTAGGAGTAAGAAAACAGGGCCTTTGCTGCTCACGTGAGTATCTGTCTGCTGTTGTTCTATCTGTAAGCTTTCATTCTGTCTGTCTACCTCTATCTCTGTTGTCTGTCAGTCATTCTATTTATCTATCTGTCTCTTTTTGTTTGTCATAAAATGTTCATTTTCATTTTATTTTTTACCAAATTCTGTGTTTTCCTTAGTTTTTTGGATTCTATCTTAATGTCTTTATTAAATGTATTAAATGTTATCAAAACCAAATCTAATCTGATGTATTATTTGTATTTTTTTTTTTTCTCGAAAACACCATATTTACATTTTTCTGGTAAATAAATAATGGTAAATATTTCTTAAAATTAATGTTAAATAATTGTATTAGTAGTAGTATTATCATTATATTAATAATATATTTCTTTCAGAGTTTCTTCAAGTTGAGCCATACGTTTATGTTTTTAACTTATACTGTTTGTATGATATGACAATAGTTGTTCTCACAAGAAGTGGTAAATGCCCATGAAGTGACTCTCAGAGCAGTTCTAGATTATGAATATGTTCATGTATTCCTGCACTCATATACAGAGGCAGCAGAGACACGCAGAACATGCAGGATTCAAATTTAAATAGTATTTTGCAGCTTATTTTTCACAGACACAAGTCCATATCACATTTTTGTCTGCATTGACCTATTATTCTAACTATCTATCTGTCTGTCTGTTCTTTGTACAGTTTGTTTCAGTCTCTCATTTTTCCGTCTCTCACAGTCCTGTCTTTTGTTTGGCAGTATGCAAGTACACAGTCCATGAGCGCTGTGTGTCCAAAGACATTGCGCCTTGCATTAGCACCTACGCCAAGTCCCGCAGACACACCAATGTGAGTGCATAAACAACATACTCTAACAAAATCAACACTTATCACTGTGTTTGAACTGGATTTATCTCTGAGGAGAAATTTACAGTAAGGCCAGTAGCAATAAGACATATTTTTCATTTTTGTGGAACCAGAAGTCCCAGATTAATGTGTTTGGTACAGAGCTCCTAGTTCTAACAGACACAGTTTTCTATTATTAGTAAACGACCCATGTTATGATTATTTTATCCACTGACCACAGTTCAGCTCAGTTTTCACCCAAGGCAACTTCCCAGACCCAGAACTCTTGGTTTAACCTCAAAGTAATGTTCTGTGGACAAGTCAGAAAGGCTATGAGAACATCCTGTGTGTAACGTCTTTTTCTGTATTAAGAACTAAAGGGAAAAGACTAAAATCACACAGCACTGTTTTAGTAGTCAGTGACATCTCTTTAAAACCTGCACTTCCCATGCAGTAATTACCACAGGGATGGAAAGCACTCCATTCAAAAATGTTGTCATTAGATTATGATTTCAGAGTTTAGTATGCGATGTGCTAAGTGATTTGGAGTGTCATTTTAGTGTAAAAAGCAATAAAATATTATATATATTGCAGTAAGTGTTTAAGACTTGGAACTTGTGAAAAATATTACACGCTAACAAATTCAAAGTGATGTGTTGTAATTTTATGCATTAGTCTTACCTTCATCTCACGTCCTATGTATTATGGTATTCATTTTATTGGTTGTTAGATTAAATGAAAAATGTAATTTGCTAGACCCTTCCTAAATGAACATTTTAACAGCTCTGACCAGCAACTACACAAAAAAAAAAAAGACTGAATGTGTATTATAACATATGGATGCATTTCTCTTAGACATTTTTTTCTGTATTTTAGTACTTTACAACACTTTTAATTACTATGTCTTTACTAATATTCTGTGTATTCTTCCACACTTGAGGTTTTGCTTTGTGATGTGATAGCCCTATTGGGATGGGATTGGTTTTACTTGGAGAGGTGGAGTAAAGTAATTTTTTCCCGAACCTGTCTGTGGCAAACCTTGAATGTTTTCTGCATATAGCAGTGTATACCATTTATAAAACAAAATTGGTCAAGAGGCACATAACTTCTGTTAGCTTTAGGTAAGTGCCTATTGCAAACGGAATCCAAACATAATTGAATTAATCTTATTAACTGGTCGACGTCCAGACGTTCCAGGCATGCTGTGAAAAATTAACATTACTATATCTACCCTTGTGAGACGAATCCAGTGCGAATGGAATTGGAATAGTCAGTCAAGTAAAATAATATTGCAGATAGTGATAGAATTATTGTGCCAATGCCTAAAAAATGCATGGCAGAGCAGGAGAATAATTTCAGTAATGTGTAGATGGGCTATTTGAGTATTTCACAACTAAAGCAAATAATGAGTCTCTATTGAATGTCTCTCCAGGCTATGCAGCATGTATGGATGGAGGGCAACTCCCCAACAAAATGTGACAAATGTCACCGCAGTATCAAGTGCTATCAAGGACTAACAGGCCTTCACTGTGTTTGGTGTCAAATCACTGTGAGTATATGTACTGACTTTATGTGGCCAATGTATTTTGTGGGGATGTATTTTGTAACGTTTTTCTGCATCCTAATCCAGTTTAATTCAGTGGTAGCCTATTTTTCTGAAAGTAATTTTAAGGTAATACTTACTTACACCACTGGGCGGCGTTCTTCACTAAACTTTAATACCGTTTAGTGCACGTGGGCAATTTGTTTTAAAATAGCCCTAATAAAGATAAGTGTCAGCACTTAACAATCATTCAAAAGCTTTTTTCTCTGCATAATGATTTTTATTATCACATTATATGCTCCTGCACACTCTTAGTTACAGCTCTAAACCTGTAACTACTTTAATATCAAGGACAGATCCTGTTGTCCTCTTAGTTCCTACCATTTAATGTATTTTTACAAGGTCAGATTAGTGACAAAAGATCCAGTTCATTCTAGTCTGTTGATGTGTCTTTCTCCACCACTCCTAATTTACATGTGTGTGTTTTCCAGCTTCATAACAAGTGTGCGTCTAATGTGAAGCCTGAATGTGACGGTGGGCCATTAAGAGATCACACACTCCTGCCGTCGTACATCTGCCCGGTTGTTTTGGTGAGTCTCTCTCATTGCACTCGTTTGATATGCTAAAATGCTAGGAACACAGGACAATTTTTTGGGAGGGTCCGTAATGGGCCTACCCTCTCTACTGGGAACAATGAGTTGTCTATACTATGGAGAATACATACTCATTGTATTTATAATTGGGTATAGCCGACACAATGTAAGTACTTACACAACCTTTATTGTTTAAATGTTAATTAATATAAATTGAACAAACATCTGGATGTTTGCAGGTGTACATAGCCATACAAAAGAAAATAATATTTCTCCTCCATGCTGCCATGGCTTCCAAATCTTTAAATATTTATTTAAAAAGCAATGGTTTGCAATGTCCGTTGCTTAAATAGAAATAAATAAAAAATTGAATTGAGGTCTGACACTGGTCATTGATTTTAGCCAGTTATTTCCATCAGGAAGGGAGAAATATTTTTTTAAAGATATTTTTAATACATCCATTAATACATACCTTTTTTTACATTTATCACAAATATTTTGTAAATAAACAGTATTAATAAATGGTTAAAAGGGAGGTAACAAACAAGAACAACCTTTCCTACTGACTGGGAATTTGCATTAAAAAATTCCACCTCTGTGCTTTACAGTTAGTTAATTAAATATTCATTTTAAAACTAAATGATAATCAAGATAAAATGAGTCTAGTAAAACCATACGGTCTTTTAAATAAGTATGACACAATAATCAATGAAATTTACAAACAAGTTTGGATTGGAGTCAGAAAGATTATGTTTGCAAAGGCTGCGTTTCCGGGGCCACTGAATGTATGATTATAATTGGTTTGCAGTCATTGTTCAGGAAGTGCACAGCTTTGAAATAGTCCCAGGTCTGTTGGCCGCATCACAATAACTGAAATCACGTTGCCAAATAATTTCCATGATCCTTTTTTTTTATTACCTTTTTTTATTACTTGATAATTAGAAAGTTATAATAAATTGCATTAATTGTGAGTAGATTGTCAAATAGAAATATAACAAAAAAAAATTACAACATTGAAAATGTCTTCACTGTCACTTTTGGTCAGTTTAATGCACCCTTTCTGAATAAACGTATTAATTTCTGTATTAATATAAAGAACTTTGCCATGGGCGGTATGATTGAGACTTGCGAACATATCTAGTCTAATGACCTAAAACTTAAATGCTTTCTTAATTAAATAAAGCAAGACAGATCTTTTCTTTCTTATCTTAGATGCACATCTATCTCACTCGGTTTCTGTTTGTTGATGTTGACTTTAACGTCTGTACATCTGTAGGACCGGCATTCTGCCGTCAAAAGAGGTGAAGGAGAATCATCGCCCAGTACCAGCCCTGAGGACACGGGCCAGTGTTTCAAGTTCACCGGTGACGGTCAGGCACTGCAGGTACGTGTTCAGCAGACACACTGTGGGACTGCAAAATCTGTGCTTTTGTAACTTTCTCTCCCTTTCTTCCATTTAAGATCACCCCTCTGCCTGGTACTCACCCCCTCCTCGTGCTGGTTAATCCTAAAAGTGGCGGTCGGCAGGGAGAGAGGTAAACGTCTTTGACGCTCAAACTGTTGCATCATCATTTTTCATATTCTCCGACCTTGTACTGCTGTAATGGTTCCAATGAGGAGGTTTGTCAAACCATCTGAAGTCTGTGAAATCTGCATAGACATGTGAAACAAAAGTCCCACTCTTTTTCTTGCTCACTGGCAGTGTCCTAAATACCATCAAAGCTAGCAGGAGACAGTAATGCTGTTTAAGGAGGAAGAATGTGGGTGTTGTTTCAGCTCTCACCACCCACCCAATGTCCTCCGGGAGACCAGTTTTGGGATTTTGTGCTGGCATCACCATAGCAACGCAGTTTTAAATACAATTAATTGGCCGATTATCCTCCATTATTAGACATGTGCTCAAACAAAGACGCGATAACTGCCCTGGCCCCAAAAAAGAAAGAGTGGTCAGCATTGAATCATGCTGTACTGAGTGTATTTTTCCATCATATTCACCCTGAGCTGCGTTCTGAGAGCTCATTGGTCGGGCTTGACACTTGACTGCGTTCTTTTGTTCTTTGCATAGAGAATGAATGAATTCTTCAGTGTTGATAAGTGCTCAAATTATCACCCCCACATACAGTAAAAGCATAGCTTGTGATGCACCTCAAACTAACAGCCCGTCTTATTTCTCTCTCTCATTCCTCCTCTCTTTGTGTCTTTGCATTCTAAAGGGGCAGAGCAGCTAACAGAGTTAGAAGTGAAGGACATTGCAGAGTTCTTAATAATCATTTTATTGCTTCAAGGTCACCGAGGAGCACTGTTGCAACAGTTTGCAATCAGTGTATGTGTGTGTTTCTGTCTTGCTTGACTTTGTTGATTCCAAGGTGGCCTTTTATGATAATGGAAGGATGACGTTTGAAGAATAGCATTCCTCCATATGTGTGTCTATCTGTGTTTTCATAATATAGTTCAACCAAAATAGAACATTCTGTCATCATTTACTCATCCTCATGTTGTGAAGAACAATCTGTTGAATTATTTTAACATTTCCTCTCTCATGAAGGTACTAAGACTAGATAATGCCAAGATTATCTATCCATAATAGCATATCTAATATTTTTTATGTTTTTTTTGTTTTTTTTTACCTCTGTACATAATAATTTTGTACAGATTGACGAGGATATTTTTCATTAATTTAAACCTTTGTATTCAATGAAAGAAGGATAGTCATTTTGACTTGGAATGACAAGAGGGTCGGTAAATTATGGCAGAATTGTTGTTTTTGGTTAAATGATCCCTATAAGCCTTTTACTATAAAGCTTTTTATCAAGTGAAGTTCACAGTGATTAGACTGAAAAATGTCATTCCTCTATGTGTGTCTTTTAATGCTTTTCTGTTCTCATCTGTCTTCATCAGGGTGCTACGGAAATTCCAGTACCTGCTTAACCCCAGACAGGTGTACAGTCTAGATCGAGGAGGACCCATGGCAGGGTAAGACTACTAAAAGCCACCATCAAATCTCAAGGGAGATATGTGCGCATAAAACACTTTTTGAGTCATGCCAGGGAATTGCTCAAAAACAGTTTGACATTCTCACTGTTGTTTTGTTCTGGCATGGCTCCCTCTCCCTCTTATCTTTTTGCTTCTACAAACCTGCAATAAAGTGAGCCAACCTGCAATCAACTAGTCTAAGAGAGGAACCACTCGCAAAGTAGAGCTGACTTTGAGAGACCTACAAGACATTTACTATGACTCAAGCTGCCCCCTGCTGAGTAAATACATTCATTCAAGCGCTGAATGTTCTTCTGAGCCTGTCAGTCATGACGAGGCTTTCTCTTTAAGCGACTACTCTCTGCTGAAGCCTCTTCACCCACACACCCCACACATTTTTAAATAGAAATAAAAGCAAATTAGACCATCATTGGCAATATGAAGAAAAGTCTTGTGTTGGTATTGTTGTATACTGTTACACTATATATGTATAGTTTACCATTATATACTACAATAAAGTGTTACCAATAAATCTTAAACCCGTCTAAGCTGGTTTGCTGGTCAAATTTGTTCTCTCAGCATGTTCAGGTTAGTTTAGGGAGGTTTTGGCCTGCTTTGGGCCACCACTAGCTGGTCATGCAACTAAAACTAAATTAGCTTGGCTGAAAGACCAGCATAAACCAATATAAAAAAATTCCCATCCTGAACCTTACAATCATATGAAAGTTTGCAAATCTGAGCACCTTTTGAGACGTTAAGATCTTTTCTTGGCCTTTTTTTTTTCATGAGAAACCTCTGAGAAGCAGAAGGTTGTTTGCTATTTATCTAGAGGTTTAGATATTGAAGGGATTTCACCTGTGGTTTTTATATGCTATGAGCACTCACTTCCACTTTAGTGTAGTATTATGCATTTACACATTCTACAAACACACTCAAAACGCTTGAGTACATTCTGTTCAGCATCCTGCGGTTGTGCAACAGTGATTCTCATTCAGGAAAAGGAAAGAGAGAGAGAAGTACAGAACAAAAGCTAAGCATTGGTCGTTTTGCGGGAAAATAGGCTAACCTTCCGTCCCAGATCCTCCGCCCTTCACACAATGTTCTGTAGTCACGACTGAAGCGCTACTCATCCTGAAGAGAGAGCTCTTAGAGAGAGAGATGGTGTGACATGGCTGATTTCACTCATGGGGAAAAATACGGCTATAGTAGTTTCTTCCTTAAGCAATTTAGCAAATTTAGAAGAATTTTTTTGATGTGATGTTTTTAATGCGTCCTGTAAGTGTATGTGTCATCGCTTGTGGTAACATTTCTTAGAGAATTATTCTGAGAGAAAAAGACAACAAAAATTTGTAAAAACTTGATACATTTATATTAGAGGGGAAAAGCTACTAAGCTACTAAATACACAGCTGTTTGAAGAAGTTCAGTGTCAGTAATTTATATATGTATTTTTAAGAAATTTGGTTTAGGATACTTGAAACTGGTCAAAAGTGACAGTAAAGACGTTTATAATGTCATACAGTTCTTTTGAAAATTCAATAAAAAAATGAAAATAAATTAGCAGCATATCTGGCTGCTGAAAATTCTGCTTTGCCATTAAAAATACATTACAAATAAAATAAAACATTAGTAGTTGCTTTAAATTGTAATAATCCATGATCATTGTCAAACATAAGAGACGTGAACGTTGACGTTGAAAGTCTTACTAACCCCAAATTTTCGAAGAGTATGAATATATAAAAAAGATAATGTATTTCTAATATAAAATTCAAATCTTTTGCCCAAAAAAATGTTATTATGCCCTTAACTCACTTTCATGTCATTCTGAACCGGACTTTGTTCTTTCTTCTTTTCAATCTCCTGATCACTCCTTTTTAATATTGAAACTGCTGATTGACACTCAGGGGTCTCAGCCTAGATTAAAGACAGGGAGTGACAAGTGTCAGCCCAGAAGAGGCCCTCTTACAGCTTTAGATGGGAAAAACACAGCTTGCTCAAGTATCGCTATTCCCATGTCTTTGGAGAAGAAATTGTTTACGCAAACCGCATCTCTACAACAGCAGCCTACGTTGCCATTTCAAACAGACTGGCACTGGTACATTACAAATTTATCTGGAACAGAGCTCATTTAGTCAGACTGAAACGCGATTCCAGCTCAAGCCTGTCCAGAACCACACAGACATGTTTCTCTTCATGCTACTCAGCTATGCAACTCTAGTGTACATCCATGTCTAGGATGTTATTGACATAGTTTGAGAATTTTCATAGCACTACTTCAATAAACCTGAGAAGGTATGAAAAACTGAGGACTGCTTGAATTGACAATTTTTTTATGGTAAACGTAGCGGCACATTTACTCTCCTCTTTTGCTCTTGTTTTGCATACATAAAACATGCTGCAGTGTCAGAGCCTATCAAAAGAGGTTACACAGTATACATTTTTACACACTTGTGTGACTGCTCTGCTTGCGTGTTACGTTCAGTGCTATAGCAGATCCCACATGTCTATATACTGTATATGCAGGACATGTCCCCCAGTCACCCGTGTGCTGCAGTACATGCTCCTGACCAGCAGAGGGTGATGTCTTCTTCAGCCTCTGTCCAGCTTCACTGAGCAAATTCTAAAGTCCAAATAAATATATAGTTTTATTAATTAAACGCTTGTCTCACAGCTTGAGGTCAGTTCACAAACAAATAACAAGTGAACAAAGTTTTGGGACTCAAACTTTAAACAGCCAAAAGCGTAGAAACAATGTGACAAAAAGGCTTCAGTTTAGATGTTTCGGAGGCGCCGAGGGTTTTACTTTCACATCTTAACATTGAATGAAAAACAACGCAAATATTCTTCCTTCAGATCAAACATGCAGCACTAAGTAGTAGACTGTAGTGTAGATTGTCACTGGGGAATAGTGTGAATGCTGTAGATTGTTGGGTAGGTTTGTTTTACTGTGGTGTTGTCGCTCCATGGGATCACTTTAATTATAGGGCCAAGGAAAACTTTAATGCAAATACATGAAAGGCAGCATTTCATTGTTTTTATGTCTCCCAGGCTCAACTTTTTTCGAGACGTGCCCAATTTCCACGTTCTGGCTTGTGGAGGCGACGGATCAGTGGGGTGGATTTTGGACTGCATTGGTGAGTACAGATCAGCATCAGTGCTTTCCAGAGCTGTGATAATTAACATTGCTACTTGGACTTAATAGACCATCAGCCTAATGTGAACGTTTATACTGTGTATGCGTAAGTATCATGAACTCGCTTTGAGATTTGTCACACGGCAGCATTTCAGCTGCACTGTAAAGACAATAAAATGATTTCTGGTTTGTTAAATATCGCTTTCATCTTTCCAGATTAGTTTTTAATGAAATGACCAAAGAAAGCGCCTTCATTTGAGATCCAGGTCTTATACTGAACGTCTGGTTTGATTGCACTTTATATTTCCTGCTATTTTGCATCTGCATTTCCCCTAGGAGATCAATAAAAGCTTGTCAACCAATTCATCGACAAACATGCGAACATAAGGGCAGCCTTCCATGCGGTACTTGACTCGAGGCTGGCTCTTATTTAAGGCACATATAATCATGACGGTTAAGCGTCGGAAATATTGTTCACAAATCATGGTTTCTAGGAAGTGCATTGACTCATCTGTGACCTCTTTCATGTGAATGAATGCAGCATAACAGTGGAGATATAATGGCCTGTCTTTCCACCTCCTGACAGCCGTATTTGATGTTAATGGACGAGCTCTGGAGAGGAACCTGTGTGGGCGGTGGTAGATATCGCCGCTAAGTGCTGATTTAGAATCAGCTTGGTCTCCAAACCTTTGGCTTGAAATTGCAATTGGCTGACGAACCCAAAACCTGAACTAAGATCAGGAGCGATGTGCTCTTTATCCATTTAGAGACTCTTTATTTTGGCAAATTGAGGAGGACAGGGACACATGTGACTGCAGTTTGTCCTCCTAACAGCCCTAAAGTGATGATTTAGGAGCAGTTTTTGAATGAGAGCCGCTCTGCGATCAGTCCTTGCTTGTTGTTCACCCACACGACTTTGACTGGTATTAGAAAATGTCTGCTGCTGACGATTACTCAGAGAGCCCCTGTGGTGAGACAGTGCATCGCGCCATACGGACCAGCAACGAAAACAACGTCCCCGCAGTCCCTGTGCACATAGCAATGAGCCACACAGGGACCATCAGCGTGAGGACACAAAGATACAGTTCATCATGTTGCCTCTCTTAGGCAGATAGCACACACTGCTTTGTGTCTCAGAACAAGAGAAACAACCAACATTTATTCTGAATTGTGAGGAATGATACACACCGATGCATGAAGCATTAGCCAGTGCTGTATGCCTAACTACAGTGCTTTTAAAAGGAGAAGTAAGATCAGGGGCCAGTTGCATAAACACGCATCTTTGTTGACCCTGGAACACCACTGTGATAGTTTTTGTGAAGTTTACATTTACAATCAGTGTTTCGTGCTTGTACTTTGTGCTCTACTGTATCATTTCCTCTGATTTCAGGCGTTACTCATGCGCAAAGTTAGGTTTAGGTGTAGAGATATGGTCAAGACAAAATTTTTGGATTAAAATGGTCATCGAACTCAGCAAAATCAGGACATGTGCATAAAAATAGCCAGTCTTCATATCTAGTTTGATGTGATCACGTGACACTTGAAGACTGAAGAACTTTCCATCACATAAATAAATTTAGTTTTAAAATATGTTAAAATAGAAATTGTATTTAAAATTGAAATAATTTTTCACAATATGTATTTTTAATGAAATAAAAGCAGCTTTGATGAGCATAAGTGATTTCTTTCGAAAACGTTCAATAATCCACAACCTTAAACTTTACATCCATTAAATATAAAAATAATTTGTGTCCAAATTAAATATATGTAAATATATTCAAATGTATTTGTACCTAAAGTAATACATTTTAATGTAGGTTGAAAATATTTTGAAACAAATTTAGCTTTTTGGGATGTAAATGTACAAGGCATATTTACTTTTTTTTTTTTTTTTTTTTACAAAAATTTAATTATTTAATAATTAATGACCCCCTCACAGCACTGCTGACATCCTTTTTATTTTCCAACACTCCCCCATGTTCCATTATTAAGCCAAACAAATAGTCCCACCCCAAATATAAAGCGAAATGTTGAACCAGTGTTGCTGTATCAGTGTGCTGTGCAATGATTTGAGCATCACAGAGCCCCACTGTTTGCACTTTTCAAGGAACTCTACACATTAGACTATAGAGAGTGTTTTTAACATGAAAATGACACACAACAGCTTTAACAGCTCTCTTTGTTTCTCAACAGATAAAGCCAATTTTGCTCGTCATCCGCCTGTTGCGATCCTGCCGCTGGGTACCGGGAATGACCTCGCTCGCTGTCTGCGCTGGGGTGGAGGTGAGGAATAAATAAGAGACTGTCCACCAGCAGTTGGAGGGAATTACTAAAGGCCTTTGAAATGAAACTTAAAGGGCTTTCCTTCACGGATTAGGCTTTGAATTCTTTGAATCTGAACGCAATCCCATATAAACCCTTCAAAAGGATTTTGAGACTGCTTTCATTTAAACATTTCCACTCACACCCCCAAAACAGAAGGTCAGACTGTAATATTCAAACTTGATCATAGTTAGCTGAATGCTCCAGTCACATGAATGAAAGAGCAGGATTTGTTAAGACCACACTTGAATTGGGGAATTTCGTACTGTAATCTTAATCATACGGATGAGGGTGACGACATTTATACCAGTTAAACCAATTAACCCAAATAAAATGGTTTTTCTTTCTCCTTCTATTTGTCCTATACTAGCAATTAGCATTCTTTTCGGTAACACTTTCTCTCAATAGTCCTCTTTAGACATTCTGTTAACAGTAAATGTGTCACTACGTGTCAACTAGCAGTCATTAGAGTATTAGTAGACTGTCTACTTAATATCTTCTAACACTTTATTTTGATGGGTCCACAACATACAACATACTGACTATAAGAATCTTTCCAAGTACTGTTTATGTCAACTTATTCAATTAACCCTTCTCTGAGAGCAAGTAGACATGTAATTGCAGGTTAAGGAGAATACGTTGACATGTAGTTACCAAATCGCTTATAGTTAGTAGAATGTCTGGACTATCAAAATAAAGCGTAAACACCTTTTTTAGGGTTCACCAGAGTATAGAAACTTTATGAACAAATTTTATTTTAGTTGTATTGCCAAAAATAATTTTCAGTAGTTTTAGGTAATAACAGCAAGTGGTTTAAAAATCAGTTAGTCATTTTTAACCAAAGATAAATAAACTATTCATTGAGTATATATAGATTTGCCAGTCATCTGCCAATAAGAGACCTGCACTGTTTCATTCCTGTGTGAATACACATGCTTGTTCTTGATTAGATATGTGGGTTTATTCAGTAGTTATGATGGAATGATATGCATCAGTAAGCCTGCATCTGTTTGTAAGGCAGGTGTGGATGGCCTTGTACAGGCTGCTGAATTAATTGGCCTCGTATTAGTGTTTCCTGTGTGAGCATGTGTGTGGTTTGTGCAAAAGGGTAAGGTTTTGCATAAATGTGTTCTTAATTTCATTTGGATGGTAGGCTGTTTTTCTTCCTCTCTCCATGCAAGTGGATTGACTTTGAAACACGTGTAGCACCTGTAGTCAGTTGCAGAGGTGCCATGTGAGGGTCTGTTCATGTAACGTTCGACTGGAAGCGTCTGTGTGTCTGGTTCAGAAAAGCAGAGTAAGCACCTGGGTGTCATCACACATGTGATATTTCGCTCCTTGGGTTGCCAGGCGGGAGCCAGTATCCCTCCTGACTCACAGCATGACGGCCATCATTAAGAGATGCTGCTTCTTGTGATGGCAACGTAATAAGTATGCTCTGTATCCTGCCCATTAGAATTAGAAAGTAATTGCAGGTCGATCACCTCAGGGAATCTTTTTAAGGATCCCTTCGTGTCATTTGGAAGGGTTGCCAGGCATTGACAAAAAAAATCCTCACAGGTCATGGTGTTCAACTTGATGTATTGCAGTAGATCATTTGAATTAGTATTTTTTTGATGGACACTGCTGTTCAAAAGTTTGGGATAAGTAAGATTGAATGTTGATTTGAATGTTTTTTTTAATCAAGGCTGTATTTACTTTAAAATATAATTTATTTTTGTGATCCATTCCTCAGTGTCACGTGATCCTTCAGAAATCATTCTGATATGCTGTTTTATTATCAGTGTTGAAAAGTGCTTAAAAAGAAAGAAAATATTTACTAACCCTAAACTTTTCCTGATCCTGAAAATAAAAGTATCTCAGTTCCCAAGAAATATTAAGTAGCACCAATAGATACAGTCTTGATGAGCAAAAAAAAACTTCTTTGAAAAACATTAAAAATCTTACTGATCCCAAAATTAAACATACAAAATAAAGTATGAATTTTGGGGGTCCTCAAGTAGCCATTACCCTTCTCTTCTCATCAATATAAAATAAATGTTTCATAAAGTTATAAATCTATACACACAATACAAATGTCAACCAAAAGGCCATACTTAAATATACTTCAAATCTACTTAACATATACAATATACTTAAAGAAAAGTATAGAACAACATTTTTTTCTGCCTATTCATTCAGCCTAGATAATGTTTTATGACAAACGTCGATCATTCTCACCTCAAGCTTATAGTTTTGATTAGAATACATCACATACAGTTCGGCAGTTGCATACAATCTTGTTTTAGCAAGCTCAAATTTCTGAGAATGTGGTATAGTCAGAACTTCTGTTGTACTGTCCTTTGGAAATACTTTATACTGCCACAGCATTGTGTTACTTAGGCAAATTTAATCACATGATCTTTCTGTGCTGAAGTTTTAATTAAGCCATGTTAACCTTGGATTTGAGATAATGCGAGTCTTTCATTGTCACAAGTAGAACAAATGTTGAATCATTCCTGTTATTCTATGCGTGGACACTTGCACTCTCTTGTTCATAGATAAAAAGAAGATTGTGTGCTTTCTTCACGTGTGAGGCCGCAGCCGCAGCATTAACAACATCTACACGTCAGTTAACATCTTTATGTGTTGTGTAGGTTCATGCAGTGTCTGTGTTGTGATTGACAGGCTATGAAGGAGGCAGTCTGGTCAAGTTCCTCAAGGATATGGAGCACAGCACCGGATTGCTGCTTGATCGCTGGAACATCGACATTGTCCCTGACGATAAGGAGGAGAAGGGCGACCCTGTGCCCTACAGCATAGTGAACAACTACTTCTCCATCGGAGTGGTGAGAACATACTCTACTTTTGCATCAATGTGCTGTTATATTAAACCTCCTCTTTCGATCCACACTCATTCATCAGTCAAAATCTCTTGCTCCCCATTAAGAGAGCATACTTTTACCTGAGGCTAAACTGCTCTTTAAAGTAATTTGTGATTAATTAAACAGTGTTTCCTCGTGTATGAATTATAATTGTCAGGGGAGCCACAACATGTTCAAACTTTGCTGATGTGATTCACTGCGTCTGAAACAGTTTCATGCCTCTGACTCTATTGCACAGAATCCTCCTTCTCACAAACAGTTGCTTAGCAACCATCTTCTGTTCAAATGTTATGTCCCATGCTGTTGCTATAATTCAAGCACTTATTAACAGAGCAGTTAAATGGCGATTCAATATGTTTTTTGTTTTTTTGGACCAAAGTAAAATTTTCCTTTCAAAGAGTAGTTACATCATCTTTTCTACTTCTTTTTATATACCAACTTGTGGGGCAGATTATATAACAAACAAATAAGTGTGTGTTTTGGGTGTTTTTTTTTTTGGTTTTTTTGCCAGATGGATAGATGGGCACTTTCTATTACTGTAAGAAGTTACTAACTTCCTGAAAAGATTCCCAAAAAATGACAGGCAAACAAAATGTAAAGATGCAGGAGTGAATGCCAATCAGGTTATTTACATATAGGACCGAATTTCTGTTCTTTCGCTCGCACAGTCTGGCCACACAGGGGCCAGGTGAGTCTCCTTGAGCCTGTCGTCCTCCCCTTGTTTAGCTAATAATTAATTTCTGTCCTGTTTTTAGAACCCGTCACTATAAATAGTAAGTCTGCTTTCATTTCTGAAAAATGTCCAATATTCTATTATAATTAGCCGAATCCCAGGTGTGTTGGATGACTGCTGTTTTATCTTGCTGAAATGTGCCAAGTAGTCAGGCTACATTTAGAATGGCCAGAAATAGTGGCGCGTCCTGAAACGGGCCACCTGACCTGGTTGAAATGGCTGTGTAGAGTGGCAGGAGGCTCATACGAGCTTTACGCAAGGTGGCATGGAGGAATGCGCCACTTCAGGGCTGTTATGTAACTCGGCTTAGTGTCCCGCTGTCTCTGTGTTCATCAGCCAATGACACGGACCACATAAGAGTTATTGTTGTAGAAGCCTTGAGAAATTGTTGATGGATTGAGTAATGATAATTCTAGCCTTCTAGCTCTATAGGTTTTATATAATTTATATGTAATGATTAACAGACCAATACCTTATACCTCATGTATCTGAAAGTCTCTTATATGCTCACTATTTATTAGGTAAAAAATATTTAGTAAAACTTAAACTTTTTTTAAATACCTATATGTAATTATTTTTTTGTAATTACATTTAGAATTACACTGTTGACCCATCCCCTTCACCTAGAATATGGTCATGTAGAATATTTGCTTTATAAGGAATAATGAACAGCTAATATGTTAATAATAGGCATAATAATAAGCAACTAGTTAATAGTGAGAATTGGTACTTGTTACTGCTTGTGTCAGTTCAAATACAGAAAGACGCAGCTGTTTGTTCTGGTCAGGTTTGTGTCAGCCCATCTGATGATACAGTGTGGTAGTCTGAAGAGGCTGGGTAACATGAAGGAGTGCTGACTGTGAATGGACAATGGCCTATACTGTGAACCCCTGAGTCTTGTGATGGGGGTGGACTGACTGTGCCATGTGGGTCCTTGCGTGGCTTGGCACTAATGCAACTTCTCAGCGAAAGAGATCGAAATATTAAGAACTGAGATAACTTAATAATAGACAGTTTTAGGTTAAAGGGTTAATTCTTTCAACAATTAAACATTCTGTCATCATTTCCTCGCTCTCATATTGCTCCAAACCTGTATGACTTTTTATTTTAAAATATTTTGAGAAATGTGCCCATACGTTTGGACCCCAACATTTTTCAACATATCTTCTTTTGTGTTTTAAAGATGAAAAAATTTTTTTTTTTAAATGAGTAAATGATTACAGAGTGTTCATTTTTTATTTAACTGTCTCTTTAATATACCTAAAAAGTGTAAACATCTAGACATGTGTTTATTGCTGTAATTATGTTTGGTGGTGCTATAGTGGCTTCAACTTTAAACTATTTCAGATATGAAACTCTGTAATATCATAACTGACTATTCATGAATGAATGATGGCAGTGCGGTACCTAATAATGCATCCTTTGATGGTTGCCGTTGATTGGATTTCAGCGTGATGGACTGTTCTGAGGAAGCAGCCAATATTGTAGGGGCCTTTGGTGTCTGAAATCACGATGCTGTGGTGTATGGTGCAGTGTGGCATGGCACTGGAGCGCAGGGACAGGGTGCTGCGAGTCCAGGAGGACAGGACAGATGGCTCTGCATTGGGCGCCACTGACACCTGAGTAAAGCAGTGCCATGACTCATGCACTGATGTAATCATTAGTAATGCTGTTTCAGCTTTTAACATTTTCCAGTCACTATCCATAGAGGTTGCCATGGCGTTTGTGGTTTTCAAGCCACTATCACCAGGGATATGCATTTTATCATTTGTGACATTTAGAGGGCTTGTTTTCTCCTTAGATGACTTAAATGTATGTGGAAAGAAATGTTATAGGGAGGTACACGTCCAACCAAAAATTTACATTTTCAGCATGAACTCATCCTGATGCTGTTCCTGATCTGTATGACATTCTTTCTTCTGTGGAACACAAACATACCCACATCTTTGAGTCAATATAATGCTAATTAATAATGGATGAAACCATCAAAGTTGACTTTTCATAAATCTAAACACTAAATGGACATGATGTAAGCACATTGTGAAACGTGTGACAATCCTCTGTGCTTTCTTATCCCTGTCATGCTTCAGCATTTGCAAAATATACCAGTACTAAAAAGGTATTGCAATGAGCTCTGCGTATCCTTTTGTTTGTTAAGTGTTTCTCTTTTATGAATACCAACAGTAAAATGAATGTTTCATAATATAAACACCCTGGTCAAGTGAAAGTGTTTTTTTAATTAATAGATAAAATAATTAACCATACTTTCCATGAGGGTGATCGTTTATTTAATTATTATTCCTGTTGTTTTATGTTTTTGTTATAGCATTGGTTCAGTAGTAGTTTTGAGATATTTTAGTATTGGTATCAAATCATTATAGGAAGCAATTTGTCTCGTATTTTGCAAAGGCCAACACATACTTACTTGTACATATTTTGCACTGTTTAGAATAATAATTGCACATGTAATTAAATTAATTTCATTAGAAGTATTAGAGAAGCTCCTTTCCGCGTGATTGGATTTTGCTGTATTTGTTTCCATAGTGACTGAGTCTTCAGAACACGCGCCGTTAAAGCTCTTTCACACAAGCACAGCATGCGCTAAACCTGCGCAAATAAAAAAAAATCTAGAGCTCACATCTATCATACTCTTTGACTACAAGGCTCTCCAAATATAGGGCTGAATGGGAAAGTTATCAATGTGTCTGTCCAGTAGCCTAACTAATGATGAACGCACAAGTTCACACAAAAATGAAAAATGTTATTATCGTTTACACTACCACAAGTTATTACAAACCTTTAATCATTTCTTTCTGGTAAAAATAAAAGAATATGCTTTAAAGAATGTGAGTAATCATACAGTTTCTAGTCCTCAATGACACTGATAGTAGTGTAAGCTATTTTGTTTCAGTTATGGATGTTACTGAAGACCAGAAGCTGTTTGGTTTCCTTTCATTTTTAAAAGTATCTTCTTTTGTGTTCAACAGATTTTATGTAGGTTAAGAAAAACCTTGGTAAATCATGAAAGAGTTCAAATAAAATTTGTGGTGAACCATACCATTAAAGTGACAGTCACAACTGTGCTTCTGAAGGTATAGGACTATTGTTTTATTCAAATTTGAATAGTCTGTTAAAAATATTTCATGCATTATCAGAGCTTAGTAGACATAATTATAATATTTATAGACATTCTTTGACAGATTAATGAATAGATTACAGATTAGAACATATTCATTAATTTATCTTAATCATACATAATGAATAGTTATATATGTCATTTGGCATTTTAAAAAGTTTAAAAAATGCTCAATTATTTAGATAAAATGATAGGTTGTGAATGGGTGTCTGTTATTTTGCATCGCTGAAGGTGGCGTCCCAAGGTTTGATTCTAGGGAACAAATTACTCAAATCAAAATGATCTACCAAATAAATGCATTATTGATTGCAATGGTGCTATTTAATCAAAAAGCGGAAGAGCACAAACAAGCTAATGTTTTAGCATGTGCAGGAGTTATCATTGACTTGAATGAAACTCCAGGTATGATAGACTTCTTTATACAGCATTAACCTTCACCTCACAGATGATTGGAGGGCAGAGCTTCACATCCATGAGAATCTGATTTCGGAGGCATCTAAGGGTGGCATTGCAATCCTGCTATGTGATCCAGTTCACCCTGGAAAGAATCCTCAGGAGGAATTAAGGACAGCAAACACACCTAGTCAGCAACCATTTAAGGCGTCTCTCCGTGTACGTCTCCAGACCTGGGAGATGAAATCGAACCACCTCTCCTGACATCAACAACTTATTTGTGTGAGCCTCTCACCCTCCTTGTGGTGATGGTGTTTGGAGAACTGCCCCGCTGCCTTCATGTTCTCACTGGTGTGGTATCATGCACACCTTCATCTCCAGTGACACATTCAGTTCTGCCCCGGGACATTATGTTATTATGCTTCATTTTAAAGACACGCTGTCCCACTCTTTTTTAAATAGTCTCTCTGCTAATTAAGATTACATTCGAGAATATTTCCTTTGGGGTTTATTGGACGCTTTGACAGACTGTTGTGATGCGTTTCCAGATATCAACCCTCAAAAATATACAGTGTTTCTAATACACAGACTGAGGGAGTGCCAGCAAATGTGACAACTTTCTCTCTTCTGACCAACATAATCTATTTTAAGAAACGGTATATTGGAATTTTTCATTTTGCTGTTGGAGCAAGTGGGAGCACAAAAAGTATATGTGATAGTTAGTGTTTGCCACAATAAAAGTTTAATCTTCTATAGTGTTGAATGATTAATATAACAAATTGCTTACTCTCTCAGCCGTTGTATTGCAAACACTCGCTTACTAGATTTATGGTGCGAAAACTGGACATTTTTCAAACATCTGCTTCGGAGAACTTTAGAAATGCGAAAGGGATCTATTCCGTCATATTGTAATATGGCTGTACTCGTGCCAGCTTAATAGGCAGCTAAACAAACAACTGATTTATTCAATCTTTCCACCTTATCTATGTGATAAGAGTGTTTATTTTAGAGCCTGTCAGTCTGTGTGTATATGTGTGTGTGTTTGTGCATGATGCATGTGTGTGTGTGTTTGGAGGGGTATAATACTGGCACGAAGTGAAGGTCAGGGGAAGTATCAGTGACAGGAAGTGTTTGGCCGCCAGAATCGGACCAGGTTACCACCATAATGAATGACCGTGCTGAGTGACACCTGGGCAGTCTTAAAGATAGAAGGAAAACAGGACCCACCTCTCCAATCAGCTCACACATGCGCTCTAAAGATGCATTTCTAAAGTATTCACATGATTCACTCGCAATCTTATGTGGACTTTAACACAAACACACTCATAGTCCCATATGCACCTGCTCGTGGCCGTGCTGACAGGAGCACAGATGGGCACTGACTCAGTACAGTGCTACAATAACCCGGTGTGGACACACCAATCACGGTGACCGGAATATCACCTCGATTAATACCCTTCACCTCTTTACCCCATCCATAGAGACCATCCCAGGAGGACAATATTTGTTTTTGGACAGAATTAATTGTTGAACTTCACCTGCTGCTGTGCAGAAGCCGTCTAACTGTATATGATACAAACTTTGAGATGATGTACAACCTTTAGCCCGTTCAGATAGCGCAGGGGGGAATGCCAAGAACAGTTAAGCCCCGCAGTTTCATTCCATAGGGACAAGATATGTCTTAGTGGAGGACATGGTGTCCCTGTCCTCCCACAGCACACAGTTTTGAAAATATCAAAACCATTTGAAAATATACAATACAGATAGGAAACTGTGAAACTGACTAGAACTTTGTCTATGAATACTGTGTTGACATTCATTTATAAATATGCATGCACAAACTAAGGATTCTCTAACTGATATAAGATTATTAGATGCATTTAAGTTTGAAGTGTCAAGCTATTAGGTAATTTTTTTTTATATTTTAAACATAATGGCCTATTTTTGTATAGGCCATTGAACTCTATTGTGTGTTGTTGTTTGGAAATGAATGAGAATTAACGAGTTAAAATTAAAATGCACCACTAGAACCTGTCTAAAATTTGCAGAAGAGAACAGCAGGAAAATAGCCTGGGCCCCGCCCATACTTCCTGTGATGCTACATTCTTTTTTCAAAGTCAGTCTGGCCAAGCTGCCGTTTTAGAGCATTTCTGTTCCCAAAAAAATGGGAACCAATGAGAAACGAGCTCTAAGCTCCTGTGAGCTTTATAGTCGCAGAAGCCAGGCTAGCAGGAAAAGTATGTTCATGTCTGAGTTTAGTTATCTCCTATAAAACACAAAAGACACTTGTAGTATTTCATATTTAACTTGTATGTGGACCTAAATTTTTCATTTTAAATTTTAGCAAGGGCTTGCAGGTACTTCACTTCCTTCGTACCTAACAACTCCCATCAGCTGTGATTTATTCACCATACAGCACGGCTTCTCATGCCTTATTGCTTATAAAGATAATAGAGTTCTGAAGTCCCCAAAATTCAAAGAAACAAACGTGTTTTGGTATATGATTTATAAGATCACAAATGTTTATAATGGCATAGCTACTACAATGTGCACATGGTTTATGGGGATGCTTCCTGTGTCCCTGTAAACCAAAAGGCATAAAAACATGCATTAGTTGTGTTGCTCTTTAAAGCATAGAGTAGTGCAGTGCCCGGTCTGTGTCATGGTATTCACCGCACTAAGGTACAGTGCATTCAGTTCTCTTCAAGTGTCACACAAGTCCGTTCACAGAACACCTGCGAGGGCTTTCTGAGCATCGAAAAATCTCATTTAGACATTGCCTATTCTGTGATATTTTAACTTATTTAGTAATAGCAGACGTGTATAGACCTCAGCAGGTGATAGAACATTTTTAAATATCAGTATTGTAGCGTTGGTTTGGATACGTGAGGGATGCAAGTCCATGCAGCCTCCCTAACCCTCCCCCCCCCCATACTTCCTGTACCCTCTCCCATGTGAGCGCTGCAGCACCTGCAGGCACGGGCAGGAAGCCAGCACAGGTGCTAACGTAGCATCGTCCGCTCGCGGCTTAATCGGCGTGCCAGCAGCTATCAGACCCTGAGAATCTCACAGTCGCACACTTCCTCCCTGTCTGAGTCTGTGACACGGTGAGCACTGCAGAGTGCCGAGATCCATCCTTATATTACTTGGTGAAACCCTGAGCCAGGTGTTACGTGTGTGTGAACGTATTCAGCCTTGGGCATAGTGAAGGATGTGGTGGCTTTGAGCTCTGCTGTCTTTTACACGTGCGTGTGTAAATATAGAAATAATCAGTTACGGCTGCAGACCTGATTCATCAATTAGCTCTTCTGTTTGCACACTGTTGCTTTGATTTTAATCAAGGCTGCTCGACTGAGGGTGAATCCGCTTTGGGCTGGAGTTGAAAGAGCAAACAACCTCTGGTGCTTTTAACCCACTGTTTGATCACTTATGCTCTCAGCTACCATTAGGTCCTCACAGGCAGAACTTCATATCGTTCAAGTTGACAGGATAATGGTCTTGAAATAGCTGATGTGCTCATTTTACTTAGCAAAGTGTTTAGAACTAAAAAAAAAAAATTCTGTTATTGCAAGCTTATAATAATTAGTGTTTGCTGAGGCAAGGGTTAGTGATTTGAACAAAATGCTAGTAATGTGGTGTCTAAGTTGTCCTGCAACATTTTGTGCAACACATGTAACGTTGTTGTGCTTCAGGCATCAGTCCCAGCCCATGAACCTTTCCTTATCCTGCCCTCCTCTCTCTCTCTCTCTCTCTTACTTCCTGTCAATTAATCTGTCCTTTCCAAATAAAAGCAGAAAATTCCAAAAAAGTGGCTTGTTAAAGAGCCATTAAGTAAGTTGTCAGACTTCATTGTGCTTCCATTACGCTGACTTTGCAAAAACTGCTCTGGTATATTTATTATATTTCAGTGTTATTTTAATATTATTTAAAAACTGTTATATTTATAATATTTCATATTTATAAATAATTCGATTTTAAAATAGATTTTCAGTGGATTTTTAATTTTACTATTAGAAAATATATATTTTTTATTACTTAAATGTTTGATAAAATAGTTTTTTTTTTTTTCAGTTTTAGTAATTTTTTTTAATGTTTTTATATATTATACATGTTTTTTATATGTATTTTATTTTAATACCGATATTTTTAATAATAGTTTTTGTAGTTTTAGTTTTAGTTGATGAAGATTTATATATTTATAGTATGTGTTTAATTACAGCGTTTATTTTCAGTTTTGTGCAGATAATGTTAACCCAGTCTCACGGCAGTTCCTGATTTAGTCACGTAATTTAATTTAATCTATTTATTCGAGCCAGGGACACTTTTATTTCATTATTTTTGGAAGCCCAGCATGTTTTTTGAAATAATTCATTTCAATTGGATGCATCTTAGTTTGAAAAATGTGCTGGACTTACGTATATATATATATATACATGTACACACACACATACTCAGCCCTTGTGGGTGATGAGCGTTGTGAGATTATTTTTATTTTATTTATTTATTTATTTTTTACCATCAACCTATGTTTTTTTATTTGTCAGAAGTATTTCGTTCCAGGAATATGCCCGGAGTTGAACAGAAAATCCCTGGAATAGTTTTTTGTTCACAAATGGGTCTGATGTAAAGTGCACAATATTGCTGTAAAAGCTTTGTTGCCTCTTGTCTTTGTCTGACTGTTAATTTTTCTGGTCTTCAGCATCATCTTCTTTCATCAAACCACCCCCATCCTCTTCTGGCGTTCCTGGAAAGACTCTTTCCTGCTGATACCATCACTTATTCATCCAGCTTCACTCTAGTTTTTTTTTCATCAGGCACTCTAGTTTGCCGGATTGTGTGTTTGTCCAGCAGTCCTATCTGCACAATCATCTTCCCTCGGGCCACAGCAACAGAGCTGACAAGCAGAGCCTTCCCCCATTGCACATGAGCTCATGATGTGAAACAGGGTCCTGTTAATACCTGAGCAGCTCTTGTCTTCTAGGGATGGCTATTTTTACTGCACCAGAGAGATAATCACCACTCGAGCACCAAATTGAAAGCATAAACTTAATGAGCCAGGCTGTAAGGTCGCATTACTGATTTAAAATTTGGATTTGGATTTTCATCTATTGTGACATGACATAAAAAAGTAAATTTTTAGTTGATATGTACACTGCTGTCCAAAGGTTTGAGGTCAGTAAGTTGTTTGTGAAAGATTCTTTATGCTCCCCAAGGCTGCATATATTTAGTAAAAATACGGTAAAAAAACAGTAAAATTGTGAAATATGATTGCAATTTAAAATGACAATGTTTTTAAGTGCATTTATTTTAAAATGCAGTTTATTATTGTGAAGCAAAAAATAATTTTCAGCATCATTATCCCAGTCTTCAGTGTCACATGATCCTTTAGAAATCAGTGTAATGTACCATTTTGGTGCTTTAAGAAACATTTCGGTAACACTTTAGGATAGTGTTTACTATGACTTTTCCCTCAATAAATTATTAATTTGCTACTTAATAATATCAAAGTAAAGTAGTTGTTAAGTTTAGGTATCAAGTAGAAATAGGAATGTAGAATAAGGCATTAATATGTGCTTAATTAGCAAGTAATAGTAATATGCATGATAATAAACAACTAATAGGTGTAGCTGTGTTACTGTCACGAATGAGCGACGCGCACAGAGCTCGCGCTCTCGCTTCCCTTGGGAACTCAGGCAAAGGCACGGGCACGGCAGGCAGGACACGGAGGCAGAACTGAATTAAAACTAAACTTTAATAAACAAAGAAAAAGCAAAGGAAAACGCGGAGAGCTCGCAGAGCACACGTGGACACAACACGATACATTAACAACACCTGACAGGAACTCAGAAAGACAGGACTTAAATACAGGACACTGATTACACAGACTCACAGCACCTGGGGAGACAATCACACACTAAGGACCGGGAGCGGGGTTTACAGAATGACAGGAGCACATGAGGGAGACTGAATGAAAATAAAAACACAGATCCCAATGACACGACACGAGTGGGGGCGTGACAGTTACCAACATTTCTTATTATCATCAATATTGATATAAATGTTGTTGTGCTGCTTATTGTTTTTGTGAAAACCGTGATACAAGTTTTGCGGAATTCTTTCAATCAAAAGTTTAAAAGAGCAGCTTTTATTTGAAATATTTATTGTGGTAACAATGTAAAAGTCTCACTTTTGATCATCATCCTTGCTCAGTAAAAGTAGTAAATAAAAAAACATTAAAGAGCAGAGCTCACTGTTTAGGGAGCTACTTTTCTCTCCCTTCTTTTCCTAGAGTGTTGTGTATGTGCTTTTCTTGGGAACACGTTTTTAATCATTCATAATTGCATGTAGTGTGCCAAGTTATATTCAGTTATATTATTAGAAACACTTTCATATAAACAAGGAACTGAATTAATATAATTGACGTCAGTTGATTCAAGTGTCAATTTTCTATATTACTGTATTTACAAAGTGGATTTTTGAACAAAAACACATTGATTTAACCCATCAAATAAGCAAAAAAGCAAAAAAACAATACCTAAAATTGAGAAGCACCCCAGAATTCTGTCAAGGTGATCAAAAAAAGTCAAGAAAGTCACATTTAGGTGCATTATTGTTTAGTTTTTTCCCCCTATTAAAACCACTATTAATTCCAAAAAATGTATTTTGTTATAGTTTTTTTTTTTTAAGTAAATAAAAATAAATATTTCCATGCTATGAAAGACAATGTTAAACATCGATTTTTTTTTGCTAGGGGGGTTGTTCTGCATCGTCTGGGTCATGTCTGAGCAGCTTTATGGATGTCTTGTGTGGTCCAGGGGTGCTGTTTCATCTCAGCTGATTTAGGATAGCCATCTGTAGCTCATTAGCCAGAGACTGTTTTATATGTTAAGCAAAGAGCAAAGTTTAACCTGTGTTTCCTGTTTCCCTTTTCAGGACGCATCCATAGCACACCGCTTCCACTTGATGAGGGAGAAACATCCAGAAAAGTTTAACAGCAGGTAATAGAGCATGCGTGTTCGTAAATGAACGTAAGGAGATAATACAAATAGAAATTTCCATAAAAGATTATGCAGATGAGAAGAACGAATGTTAAGATGTAACATTTAAGAAGGCGCTACTACCATTACTAAGACATAGGTTCTGTTTAAACCAGTGGTGGTGAATCATGAGCAGACCACACCAGTTTTATTTAAAGGGTTAGTTCACCCCAGAATAAAAATTCTGTCATTAATTACTCACCCTTATGTGAGTTCCAAACCCATAAGACCTTCTTCAACTTTCGGAACGCAAATTAAGATATTTTTGATGACATCAGAGAGCCTCTGACCCTCTATAGACAGCAACACAACTGAAATGATCCCAGCTCCAGAAACTTCATAAAAACACCCGAAAATGTGACATGAATGGCTCAATTTCACTTTTGCGACACTAGGAAAATGCTCCTAAAAGAAGTCTACACCTTGAGGAAAACATACACATGCGTTGTGATACTCTCTAAAATGGCGTAAGATATAAGTCAGGGGAGAAGAATAGTTGAATAATGATATTGTTTTGGTTTTCTTTTAGTTTTCTTTGCTTCAGTTGCATTGCTGTCTAGGAAGGGTCTGATAGCTCTCTGACTTCATCAAAAATATCTTAATTTGTGTTCCAAAGATGAACAAAGGTCTTACAGGTTTGGAACAACATGAGGGTGAGCAAGTAATTACAGAATCTTCCTTTTTGGATGAACTAACCCTTAATGTCTTTGACTTTGTTGGTCTAAATACATTTTTCACATTTGGCTTGAATATAAACACAAACCTTTTCTCTATCAGTTGGGTGTCTGGAGATCAAAATCATTTCAAATGGAAGTTTTATAATTTGACCTTCGAAAAAGAGTTTGTTTTATCACATAAAAAAGAAACCATGATGAATCATTGCTCTGTCTATGTCAGGTCTATCACAACTGCCGAGTTGCTGACTGTTTCAATTTCTTTGCTAGCTCAAGTCGAGTCAGTTTGAAAGGAGTTTCTTAGTTAAATGTTATGCAACGCATCTCTGCTTCAATGGCGAAAAGAAAACCAGTCATGTATCCTTTGGAGAAGGCCATTTAGAGTGAAGTAGAACGGATTTGGACCCTCTACTATTATCTCCACTCAGTCAAATCATTTGAAGTAAGGTGGGGAGTTGAGCAGGTAGAATGAATCAGGATGACGTTATTTAGCATGAGTAAGGATAGCAGTGAAATCAACGTTGCTCAAAGAAATTTGTAGCTTACAATAAGCCTCCGTCATTCTTCCAGCAATAAAAGGGTAGCTGTTAAAACTGACCCTAGAACAGCACTTAGGTCGACTCTAGCAGCTCCCTGAGAGCCCCTGGTGCACTTTAGAGTAGTCGTTCTGAGCTCTCTTTGATGTGGATCTCTTTCAAGTCTGCTCTACTGTTCTCTATTCTCTTGGTTGATGCCTCTATTGAGAAATGCTGTAAAAAAGCCTGTGCAGCCCTTGGCCGCAAAGCGCTCTGTAAGAATGGGGCTTTTTGTTAAGCGTCATTGGTCTTGCTTGGTTAGACTCCCGACGTTTTAGGTTGCCATTCATTCCCAGCCATTCAACTCCATAAGGCAGCAGAAATATTGATATTTTGTTTTTGGTTGCATAATCAGATGTTGACTGGACAAATTGGTGTTCCCCTCATAATCTAATATATAATTTAATATATATATATATATATATATATATATATATTGCATGAAATATTTCTAAGACATGGTAAAAAAAATTTTGCATGTTTTTATTATTCAAAATGAGCTAAATAACAGATATATTAAAAAAAAATCTAAAACAAAGTTTAAAGGGGGTCGTTGGTAACATATGGCAACAATATGCAATTGTGGAAAGTACCATAAAATCACTTTTTGTTTTCAAAAAACTCATTTTATTTCAACAAATCCATCTCATACTTAGTGAAATGTTTAAACAAACATTTATACAGTACAACATTATATAATTTCAACAGTTATCTGAAATATCTGGTAATAATAACAGGAACCTGGAACCTGGAACTTGTCTCACTGAAATGCACTATTCATTCGTTTCATTTCATTCAGTCATTTTTTTATATGTTTTAACATGTTACAGATAACCTACAAAATAGCTTAAATAACAAAATATTAAAAAGTATAATGTTTTTACCTTTAAAATATAAGCAAAAGTTGTAAACATAGTCTCAGAGTAGTTTCATGCTATGTAAGTCAATGGGACTCCATTAGGTTGAATGCACCAGGGCGTTTCCATATTTGCATATAGTTGCCATATGGCAACAAATGTATTTTAGCATATTACAAAAAATATATTAAATCAAAACGGAATTTAATGTTAAAAAAATAAAGTTTACTTACCCCAGATAGTGATTTAAATGTTTATTTGATTAAATTTATCAAAAATTCTGAATAAAAGGCAATCTTCGGGGGCCTCAGACAGTGATGTTTGCATGTCAATGTCCATAAGCAATTAGTACTAGCAAACAGCATATTGTGGTCATGTGACCTCATAAATTGTATTTCCTTCAAAGTTATTCTGTATAGAGGATGCTGTATAGTGGCGAGTTGATTTGTGAACAAATAATTTAGACCATGGAATAATAAATGTAATTTATTCCTGTGTTGGAATTTGCAGTGTCACATGACCCTCTAGTCATTCTAGTATGCTGATTTGGTGCTCAATTAATATTTTAATTCTATAATTACCAATGCTGAAACAATTTTGAAGAAACCATGGTGGATACAACTTTTATTATGATCTCAGCACAAAGCTTTTGTAAGGTTCCACAATATCTGACATATAGAGCATAAATTGTGTGTACATTTTATGATATGTTTTGGCATTTTAGACTTTGACAGCGGCAGTATTCATTCATTGTCATCACGTTGAAAATAATGGCCAGGGTATTCTTCAACAATTCACAAAAAAGTTTGCGTTCCACAGACTATGAGCTTGGAACTGTATGAATGTGTGTAAATAAGGATTTTTTGGGGGGAAACTATTCCTGTAGACATGCTGCAGCCACAATTTTAGAAGTAATATAGTGTATGTCTGTGTAAACTGTTTGTTCAGTGACTCTTTGGCATCGTGGGTAGTTGGTGCTAGCTCATAAATGGCTCTGTTGAACCTATTTAAGCATCTCCAGTGAAACAAGGAGGAAGACTCAGTGCACTGTTATGCAATTAGCAATTACACGTCCACACGTTATTGTTTTTTCGCCATATGGTTTTATTTATAAATGCCAGCCTCTCCTCCCACAGTCCCCTGCTGGGAGATAGGGAGAGAGGCAGAGAGGCAGTGGCACATGGCCAGGGGAGTATGTATGCAGTATCGCTGTCTATATCTCTTAGTTTGTCTCGATCTCTCTTCCTTTCCACCTTTCCTCTCTCCATCCTCCATCCTTACTGTTTCTCTCTTTTTCTCCCAGATAAAACTTTGATAAATTGGCAAAACATTTATGCTTGCAGCATGGCTCAGAGGAAGCAGTAAGAAAAAAAAAATCAATATTGCTCCACTGAGCATGTGTAATACCTCAAATGAAAGAATTCCTGAGTTCTCTTTCATAGATGGAGCACAGTCACTGCCCCGGGCCTGGGTTATCATCAACTGCAGGACTTTGCCCAGCTGTCTCTGTGCTCTACAGTTGTGGGTCAGTGTTTGGCTAGAGCTCATCAGTATAGAAAGTGCGGCCTCTTTCAGGGCAGATAGTCTAAAGATCACATTCATGACCTCTGACACTTGCCTCTCAAATCATCCTTCGGACCTAAACCTCTGAAACAAGAAAGGCGGAAGGAGGTGCGTGTTGTAAAAAGATCAGGAGAGGACGAGAGTCGGTCACCCATGTTATGTCAATAGCGCTCTGGTGGCGGAGTTGTGTAAATTGATCTTTTACAGTTTGTGGAGGTGACGGTGCCTGTAGGAAGGCAGATAAATCAGGCAACCTGGGGCTTAGAGCATTGATTGGTAGGACCTGTGACAGAGTGAAGGAGAAAGTCGGAGAGAAAAAAAAGAGGCTTCCAGCTCAGGCCCTGTGGGACGGGGTGGGTTTGAACGGGAGCTTACATGCTATATGTCAGCAGGGGAAAGACCTGCTCAAGCATTAAACAGGAGCCAGTCCTGGTTTATTTTTGTTTATGTTAATTTATTGTGTGTGTGTGCTGAATAGGCAAGGGTGTTTTTTTTTTCTAAAGTGTAATTGTACTGGTTTGATGTTAAAAGAAGCAACTCCAGTTAAACGGTTGAGTTTTACCATTTTTAAATCCTTTCAGCCAATCTCCAAGTCTGGTGGTAGCACTATTAGATGCAGTTTAACATAGCTCATTGAATATTATTAGACTATTAGTTGATATTTTTCCTATTTAAAAGTCTTCTCTACATTGTGTACTATGACAGACAAAGAGTTAAAAAGCGATTTTCTAGGCTGAAATGTATACTGAAATGAACTATCCTCTTGTTCCGGGTCGATGTAATAATCAAGAACTTTGCTGCTGCCGCAATGTTATTTTGCAGTGCCTAAAAATAGTCCCTAGAATTATTCTGTGTAATATCATTGTGCAGGTCTTAGGTGTACAGTGAAGTCAAGTTTTAAATTATCTAAATTATTTAATTTCTAATGATTTAAGATTCTAATGGTCTAATCAGATTCAGTGATCTATGCTAAGCTGCAGCTACACACCCATAGATCAGCTGAATGGAGTTAAAAACTGTCAAATTTAACTGTTGAACTCTCAAGTTGGAAAATGAGACAATATTCAAAAATAGTGGAGTGTTCCTTTAAAAGTTTAGTTCTCCCAAAAATTTACAATTCTGTCATAAATTACTCACCCTAATATCCTTCCAAACCCATAAGATCTTCGTTCATCTTCGGAACACAAATTAAGATATTTTTGATGATATCAGAGATCTGACCCTCCATAGACAGAAACGCAACTGGAAATGATCCAGGTCCAGAAACGTAGTAAAAGAGTCCATTTGACACCAGTGGCTCAACTTCACTTTTGCAATGCTTGGAGAATACTTTTTTTGCGCAAAGAAAACAAAAATAACATAATTTACTCTATTCATTCTTCTTCTGTGACTTATATCTTCTGCTATTTTAGAGGGTATGCGTGTGATTTCACCCGGATGTAAACAAGGCAGATTAGATCAAATACGTTAAAGCTTGCGTATACGGTACGTTGTGATACTCTCAAAAATGGCGGAGGACGTAAGTCACAGAATGCTGTCTGTGGAGGATCAGATATCTCTCTGATATCATCAAAAATATAGTTATTTGTTTTTCGAAGATTAACGAAGGTCTTATGGGTTTGGAACGACATGAAGTAATTAATGACAGAACTAACCCTTTAAGGCCTACAAATTATCCACATGATTGAAACTCTGAAAGCTGAAAAACTGTCTACTACAGGCTTTATTCCATATTTATTAAAAAGCAAATTAATGGCCTTTTAGTATTTATTGAGGGGGGAAAAAACATGGTTTTACTGGTTTTACAATATAGAGTAAATGTAAGAACAGTTATTTAGTAATATTCACACTCTTACAAGTGTGAAATTGCATATTTTTTCTCAGTTTGGCCTCAAGATAAAATTTGATTGTTTTTCTTCTTGTGTATGAGCTCTATATTTTCATATATCATACTCCATGAGCCACAAATGCTTGATGTAGCACGTTAAAAAAACATTTTGTTGTTGTTGGATTTTTTTAAATGATTATTCTGAGAATCATTTTATATGTCATGCTTTACGGGATAAATACATGTTCCTGGTCTTATTGTGGACAATTCTTAATCTGTAATCTTACAAACATCTTATTAAATCACGTAATATCATGTGTTAAAGATAAAAATATTTCGCCTCGCATTTGTCGCCATCTCTGTTTGAAACCTAAAATTGTAGTTATTGCATCAGCACAGCTTCTCAGCACTGATGAAGGGCATGTGTGACTGTCAGTTACCGCATTGCTGTCAGTATTCACTGTACTTCAGAATCACACATTCTGTGTCTTGAAATATATGACCCAAAAAAAATTTTTTAGCTAAAAATATCGCCTGAAGTAAGTAAACTTTTGTTCTGACCAACACACGCACAAAATAACTGTGAAATCATTACTGATGAAATCAGTGGTCTCTCAAACAAACCATCAACAAGTATTTCCTTTTTGACTTCCTGAAGTGCCACCCAAAATATTTTTCTCATTTTAACTGTTTCCTTCACATTGCGTCACATTCCAGAAGTCAATGTAGCGTATGTGTACAAGGCCAGTGTGAGTACAATGAAGTCACAAGGCTCATGAAGATACAAACACACAAAATTAGTCTATAAAAACTCAGTCAACCTCTACACATCTGAGCTCCAGGCATCAACACCTTAAAAATATGAATGATATTTTTAGCGTTAAATGATAATGGTTTAAGTTGCATCGCTTCCTCTCAGTCTCTCTATTTCATTACTCTCCTCTCCTCAGTATGAAGCTAAGACTCGCTTTCTCTTTTGCCTCCACTCTTCTGTGTTTGTGTGTGTTGAAGAGTGTGTGTGGGTGTATCTTATATATTCAGTTTTACAGTTATCCGCCACTGCAGAAAGAGCGTGCCTGTGTGTGATAACAGTGTGGTTGTCTAAGGCTTTGTTTGCGTCTGTTTGTTTGCCTGTCTGCGCAAGTTTCATTTCAGCTGAAAAACTAACTCATTTACGAGGTTGTGGTAACACCACAGCAAAATGCCTAATTGTTACTCAAATTTTCTTTACAACAATTTGTAAGGGTTGTACATCCTCTACACTGTGACACACACACACACTACATCTCTGGCTTTCTCAAGGCCTGGCTCTGTAAACATTACCTCATAGCTCCCCGGCGCTCCTGTGGGAACCAAGCCCTCTTCTAATAGAGAAATAAAGGGACATCCACCCCAGCCCTGCCCTCAGCAAACCACCATACAATCCATAACAAAGGGGTCGGGGGGTCCTAATTCCCTGGCAACGATATAAATTGTGCCACTTCTGGGAGCCGTGAAGGAAACGAATAGCATACCATCCCCCAATCCACCCTGAAGAAAAAAAAAATCAAATCGAATAGGAGAAAAATGGCAAAAAAGTCATGAAAGGGCCGGCTGGGTGCAGAGCGTGGAGGACCAGAGGTCTTTTGTTTGCGCAAGCCGAGGGAAAAGGGTGAGAGAACACAAAGGCCAGGTCAGACTCTGAGTTTGGGGTCTGCTTATCCTGAATAGGAGGCTGCACTTGGGCCGCACTCTTTCAGAAGGGAAACTCACTCAAGTCAGAGCTGTCAGGCAGATGGGTGCATTCACACTCACTCTGAATCTACCCATGAGTGCTATTATGTGAAGGTGCAAACACAGAAAGGAGTTGTTTAGATGCGGACATCACTCCGTTGTTCTTATTATAAATGTGCGTTTAGCTTGTACTATTGTGGACCGGCGGTGAACTGTCGCAGTCCAGGCTTCGCAGATAATTTGATTGAGAGAGCTGGCGGTCCTCGATTGCTGATCTTCAACTGTGGGCCTGTGTGTGTGTGTGTGACGAGACACAGAAAGGGAGAGTGTGCGGATAATTGGACCGCTGTCTTATCTAGTGGCCCTGACACAGTGGAGAGAGGGTCACTAGCAGGGGAGCGAGGGAGAGAACAGTGGCTCAACAGTTACCAATCATTTCAAACCCCACTAAAAGAGAGGCGCAGAAGAAAAGCATTGTGGGCCGGCTTTCTCTAAGGGTTCAGCCCTGCCGAGGTTCAAAGGGCCGGTGGCCCCACAGGCATGACCTGCTGCCATAGGATGGAATAATAGAGCTCAGAGGCCATGGCCCAGCACAATTAGAGCTATTTCACTCTCCCACACACACATGCACACGTTCACATTCGCAACATAACGTCATACCTCGTGATTACAACTTTACCAGCTACAGGAGAATAATGCACAGTGAAAAATTCAGAAAATAACTCAATTATGCAGAATTACAGTACTTGTCAACATTTTTTGAAACTTTACAATTTTTGAAGTTTTTGATGAAGTATCCTATTTTCGCCAAGGCTGCATTTATGTGCTCAAGGCTACAGTGAAAACCATTACACCAGTTCTCAGTGTCACATGATCTTTTAATTCATTCTAGTATGCTGATTTGCTGTTTGAGAAAAATGGCCATGTTTATATCTTAATATTGTCGATGTTGAAAACTACTTTTAATTTACAGTATTATGCAATAATATTTATTGCATAATATTCCATAACATTTATGCAACCATGGTATACTACCATTCAAATGTTATGTGTTTGTGTGTCTGTTTTGAATATAAATGGTTGCTTTTATTCAGCTTATATGCTTTGAATTAATCAAAAGTGACTGTAAAAACATTTTTAATTTTGCAAAATATCCTATTTCAAATAAATACTGTTTTTTTTTTTACATTCTATTCATCAAAGAATCCTGAGAAAATTTGTTTCCACAAAACATTAAGCAGCAAAAACTATTTTAACATTTACTATATTAGAATCATTTTTAATATAAAATATATTAATGTATAATAATGAATTCTGGATCCTTTCATGGATCATGTGATACTGAAGACAGAAGTAAATTCAACGTTGCATTACAAGAATAAATGTATTTTTTTATAGCTCAAAAATATATTTAAAAAAACATTAATTATATTTATAATATTACTGTTTTACTGTACTTCTGATGAACTACATGCAATGGTGCTTGGTGAGCATGAGAGATTTTATTCAAATTATAACAAAATATATAATGTTCCCAAAGTTTTTACAAGTACTCTACATGCAACTAACCTTTGACTAAACCCTAATCCTAAGCCTTGCTCTAATACAGTACTTAATTGTATAATTACACTGTAACAAGGGCACCTTAAAATTAAAGTGTAACCAAAATTTCGGAGCATATTGCTATTTTAAGAGCATTGAAATGTGCACATGAATTCTTGCATAATATTAAGCGTGCTTTGTATTAAACCTATTTTAACTCCAGCCCTGCAGTGTCATGATGCCCTTTTTTCCTCTTCCCTCGGCAGAAAGGATGTTTCCCTCTCAGCAGCAGTTGTGGTCACAGATTCTGTGGAATGCAATTAGGAAGCTTAAATGAACTGGTAATGGAGAACCTGGTCTCCAAATCACGGTTGCTGTGGCAACAGCTGCACACAACACCGCCTCCAGTAGTTTTGTCATTTTATCTGCAAAATGCACAATTGAGCCCTAAACCAGCACTCTGCTGGGAAGAAACAGCTGTGTCTCTCTCTCTCTTTTCTCTGTCTCTCACACTCGCTCTCTGTCTTTTATTGAAGACAATCATCAAACACATCTACGCTCCCCCTCAGTTATGCCAGGGATGAGTGGGGGTCGCACGTGATGTCTTTAAACCCCGTATAAGATTATCTGTGTGTGTATATCGCTTTGGTCGGATTTGAACCTTCAGTCTGGGAGGAAAAGATTTATCTGAGAAACCTCTGTGCTCTTAGAGTATGAATAGTGCTGACATTAATCCACACCAGTTCTGCTAAATACTGGAAACTGTGACAAGACGCAAATGTTTTGAAAAATGAAATTGCTTAAGAAAACATTAAGTATTTTGGTATAACAATACATGTAATAATAATCTACGGTAACACTTTATAATAACTACACACTATGAATAATTAGTTAAGCATTAGTACATAGTCAGTTCATCCTTTGTAAAGCATTGTTCCTACATTAATAGTCATTAGTAAGCAGTTTATAAATGCAGATATAAATGCCTTGTTCTAGT
>JAUMHG010000047.1:11083052-11094123 GCA_032359395.1 Enteromius anoplus | reverse complement strand
CACAACTTTGCAGATAGTTTATGTTCACATACAGCTACATGACACACTGCATGAACAATACTTTTTGAAAAAGCATAATAGGGGCACTTTAATTAAAATGTGGTACTAAGAACATCTTTTATATATATAATGTATGTCTTTGAATTGAGCTGTATTGAGGACACTGGTTCTTTAAAGGCTGAAAGCCTCTGCTAAAATGCAGTGTCATGCTGTGGTAAGATTAAAAAAATGAAAAACATACACCACCGTTTAGAAGATTCTGTTAATTTTTTTTTTTTATGTTATCCTCGCCAAGACCTATAAAGACCAAGCGTTTTGATTTTTTTTAAAACAGTTATATTGTAAAATATTATTATAGTTTAACTTTGTTTTTTACTATAATTGAAATGCAATTTGAAATGTGTCGTCAGTCTTCAGTGTCACATGATCCTTCAGAAATGATTCTAATATACTGAAAATTTTTATAATCAATGTTGAGAACAGTTGTGTTGCCTCATATTTTTCTGGGGACATTTTTTAGGACAAGCACACTTGTTTCACAGGCAAACAAAGCCAAAACCTAGATATTTTAGGCAATATAGAAATCCCGGCCAGGATAAATTGCACATATGGTCACCCTACCCAATTGTAACTTTAAATATCAAAGTGACATCTGTACTTTTTAAACTTTTTACATTTTTATCAAAGTTGCCTTTTCATTTGTACCATGTACCATGAGACAGAAATCTTCGTATGTAGGCATTTATTTGCAGTAGTTCTTCCCTAAAGCACAAGGTATATGATACACATTCTACAATCAGCATCATTCAGAGGGACTGGAGTGTGTGAAAAATGTTTAGAAAGACTGATATTTTCCAAATGTGCCCTCGCAGTGCTCTCAAAAATGGCCTCTTCTTTTAAATCAATATGAGCATTGTGTGGGCAGCAAGACCCTTGAGATGTTTTTTGTTTGTTTAGCTGACGTCAGTAAATGACAGCTGTGACACTATGAGAGCAGTGTCTTGAATTTAAAATGCCCTCTGATGTATGTACACACCTCTGTCTTCTTTGACGACCTGTGTGTTTATCACTCTTTGATCCGTTTCAGTTCTCTTCACATTTACTACTCTTCCGTCCCTCTCTCTCTGTGCTCTTCTGTACTCCACTGACTGAATCCTGTTACCATGGAGACCCCCAGGCCCTCCTGAACTGAGGAACAGCGTAGGGATGGAAAGAGAATGAGCGTTTGGGAGGGAGGAAAGAGAGTGGGCTGCTGTGAGCATTGTGACTCATATCAGTAATCTTTAACTGGCCTTCAGGCACAAATACTCAACCAGCACTGCATACAGTAGAGGTCTGTAGCCACATCCTATCTAAACTAACTGCGATCACTCTGTTACTTAGCTAGTTAGTTATTTGCTTTTTCCCTTTGACCCTAGGGATTGAGTGCTCCAGGGTTTCTGAAAGCTCAGGTGATGCCAGCTCGCTCCGTTTGTTTAGATAGCACAGGTTCCATCCACTCTGTGAAAATGGCTTGCTGTTCACAGCTGTAAGAGCATGACCTCATTTCCACCTCTCTATGGAGTGTATTTTGAGGTTTATGTGAATAGAGAATTGCTCTCACTCACTCCACGCAACAATTTCCACATGACTCAGGTCCTTATGGATGTATGCATGTGACTGTTGCATTAGTAAGGGTGTTGTTATACTTCTTGTGCAGAATCTTTTCTGGATAGTCAAGAAGATTTATTTTGGGCCATAATAAACAAGCATTTGCCAAATTTGGGTGGGTATTAATAGTCGTAGTTCGTAATAGCTTTCCACTACACATTTATATTTACAGCCGCTGTCGCCTCTGGCTTGCTCAGTTGGGGACACCTGATTTCCAGTGATTATCGTCGTCTTGACTACAGAGACCGTCTCTGCATTTGATAAATAAAGTTTAATTCTCGTCATTATACATTACCATCACTCTGTTCTTCTATTTGATAATGTTCAGTGCTTTGCTACAATCTGTTGAATAATAAATAAATAAATAAATATTGAACACGTTAGATTGTGTTGTTAGCAACATCTGTTTTTTTGTTTATTACAGTTTCTAGCATACCTAGATGGCAACATTATTAGCCAAAATAAAAACCTTATTAAAAGTTGAACTCTGGTTTAAAGTATTCATATTTGTTGGTAGCTTTGCTTTATGAACTGGCACTGATATTTAAGAGTTGATCTGTAGTGCAATAATTAGTAATACTTTTTCTAGATTTCTTTCTTAATGAGTTTACATGAATTTGCATTTTCATTCAGAGCATCGAGAAAATTCAAGTTTTCCCAGGTCTGTGCACGCAACAGGCGGGAGGACAATACAGTATGCTAATTTATCATTTTAGCATCAGTGATTTAATGTTTTGTTCAGAGTCGACTCTTTATTTTGAGAGACAATAACTTTAAAACAGTGCACTTTCAGATGTAAAACTTTGCAGGATGCTTTCACATTCATTTAGAACTGTGTTACACACTGCATGAAAGCACATTTTCAGAAATGCATAATAGAGGCACTATAGCAGTTTTCATTCACAATTATTCACAATTGAATTTTTTTTTTTTCGAATATTTTCTCTCTCTTCACATTAGAATATTTACTAATAAAAGTTTAAAAAAAGTCATTCTCAAGAGCTCAGAGAGACTGCATTTGTTCAATTACTATAAAATAAAAATGTAAATATTGTGAAATCGTAATACATTTTCAAACAGGGGATTTTCATCAGTCTTCACATGCTGATTTGATGCTGAAGAAACATTGCTTATTAATATTATCAATGTTGAAAAAAGTTGTGGTGCTTAATATTTCTTTGGAAACCTTGATAGATTTAAGGCTGAATAGAAGGTTTTAAAGAATGTCATTTATGTGAAATTAAATCTTGGTACCACTTTAGAATAGGTTACACTTGTTAACTACTGACTACGACTTTTTTCTCTATAATTTCTTAATTTGCTGCTTATTAATAGTTATTAAAGTATTTTTTAAGTTTAGGTATTAAGTAGGGGACATAGAATAAATAATTATTTAGCACTAATAAATGGCTAATATTTTAGTAATATGCATGATAAAATGCAAACTAATAGGTGTAACCGTGAAATAAAGTTAAGATTTTTTCCAATGTAGATTTTGTAACTGTCATTTCTATTATAATTTAATGCATCCATGCTGAAAAAATGTATATAAAAATCTTCCTGAAGCCATTGTTTTGAATGATAATGTGTTTTGTTGTAGTTGCAAAGCATGCCTCAGTGAAGAGTTATAGTTTTAACATTCTGTGTGTGTTAATACTGAATAGACTAGGTGTACAATACATGACAATTTTGGCAAAAATGATGGCCATTTCTGGCACCCAAAAGTCATGAATGGAATGTTTTTGTTGTTTTTTTCATGTTTGTGTATTTTAGGAGTAGCTGAAAAAATAAACCCGTATTTGTGTGCTATACAGCATCTCTTATCTCAAATCAGCTGTTCCCTTTTCCTCTCTTTATTTTAAGGTCACAGAGGGACATCGTGTCCTTTCACCTGCTTCCCACACCCTTGAACTCTCCTCTTTCTTTCTCTTTATGGCTCGTACACAAGTTGCTCCACCCTTCCCACAGCGATCTTGCCACACACTGCCTCGTGCTGATGGCTATTTCAGGGCACTGGGACCATTCATTGTTATATCCCACAAACAACAACAGACGCATGCACGAAAAACACACACTCGGATCCTCGTAAACACAGAGCGAATGATTTGTGTTGTATTTCCTCACTCCGGTCGCACACGACAGGAATAGAAGTGAAACTCTCCGCCCAAAGAGCATTGTGGGAACACGGTGACTCAGTGGACGAAAGGGACGCTTTCCACTGTGGCCTGATCGGTGGCCAAAAAAGCCATTCGACAGCTTTGCTCTCACTTTAGCAAGAGTGATGGACATTTGAAGAGTGGCTCTCACCCATCAGGGGTTCAAAATCATTGAAGATGTTTCTGGCCCGAGGGGCCCTTTCCCATGATCTGCGTCATGAGAGCTGTGATTGTTGGCCTGCTTTGTGAGAGGAGCTTTGTTTGTGAATGGCATGGGAACAGAGGTTGGGAGACTGGCGTGCTCTTTTGCATGCAGAACGCTAGTAAACAGACTGTGTGCAGGCAGAGCGCATCCGTACAGTGAGAGTGTGATAGTGAGGAGAGCATGAGCAGTGTGGAAGACTATCGGTTGGGCTCTCGTTGAACAAAACCCGCTCTGGTACGTGAGTCATGACAAGTTATGAAATGCCAAACAATGCAAAAATGTACACCTATCGTTCATTTGAGCTTCTGAAATGTCTGCCGCTGCGTGAGGCTGTTTTAAGACATGTCACAATACTGACATAATGAGAACGCCTCAAATGAATAGAAGCATGGGAATCAAGTGTGTCATGAGGAGTATGTTGTGTAAGCAGAGCAGGGCTGAAGCTATAGCTAGTGTTGAGAACATGAGCAGAGGAAATCTACAGAAATCTCAAGGAAAGTGTTTATAAGAATAAGAAAAAGTCTAAAGTGACATTTTTTTTCTTAAAGCTGCCTTTTGAAACTTTTTTTGTTTTCAAAATTTATATAATAAGCAAGTACATGTTGAATTTGTTTTCCTAACTGTATCTTGGGCTCATCCTGAATAATGTAGTCTGACTATTTTAGACTGGTTCTGGTAGAAATCACAACGTTAAATAATGTAAAAAATGTACACTGGTAAATCTTAATAGTATATCTACCCATCTATTAAAACATACAGGATTATGCCATAGTTCAATTAGGACATTTAAGTAATTTCTATAAACATGCCTCAGAGAAAAGCACTACTGGGGTGCACTTTAAGATTAAACAATGGCACTGACATGTTTGAAGATCACTCAGTGCAAGTTTCTTTCACTTGAAACAGCTTAGATTTACATTTTAGGTGAGTATCCTCCTAGGAAAATGGGGGATAGTGTGTGTTATCTTAAAATAGTTTTTTTATGAATTTCTAAAGAACAATCTTTGGAAAAAACAATAAGGGATGGGTTACTTTTTATCCATACAACAGAGCATCCGTGTTCTTCAAAATGTCCTTGTTTGTGTTGTGCAGAAATAAAAAGTCTTACATTTTAGTACTTTTACTTGAGGGCAAGTAAATAATTGGATATTCTTAAAAAGGGTCAATTCTGTCATAAATTACTCACCCTCATGTCGTTCCAAAACCCATAAGACCTCTGTTTATCTTTGGAAGATTTTGGAGATTATCCACTGAAACTTAAACTACGTATACTGATCTGTGTCCGCTGTGCTGCTGAATCAGGCAGCGATGTAGAGGCGGGCGTTGAGTATTTAGCCACACTTTTATGTCATAGAGTGGCACAACCTGGCTTTACCATAAGCTGTTTTGTGACCAACAAGGAAGTTTTGAGTTTTTAAAGTACAGCTAAATGGCAAAAGATCAATGACCACTTTATGTAAGATTAAAAAAAATAGTGAATCTTTGTAAAAATGTGTGGTAGAAAAGTTTATATAAGCACAGAGAATACAGCATTGAGTATGAAGAGCTTAATCATAAAATATGCAAGTTAGGAGTGAATGAGATCTCAGGGATGAAGTTTACCAGAGAATAGTTCTTTACAGGTTTTTAAGAATTATGTATGCCAAAGAAGAATATACAAGAAAGCTTAAGAATTAAGCATGCAGCCTGAAATCTCACTGACAAAGTTTTATGGAGAAGAGCTCATAAAACATGGCAGAGAAGAAAGTCTTCTTGTTTAACTATGCCAGTAAAATGTCCATAAGAAGACCTAGGGAATGAGGGATGCTAGAAAAGTTCAGAAGCAGCATTTCTCAGTGCGCAGGATAAGTGTACTTAAATTCTGAGTGTAGAAATGCTCGTTCTGAGGAATGTGAGATGTAACACGGGCCGATACTGGGTGCTCTGTAAACACTGAGGAGTGGCTCTCATGCTCTGTCCATGTGCCGACAGACCGTCCACCCACGCACCTCTACCACAGCTTCTGCAACCTCTCCAGCTCTTTCTGACCATCTGCCTTCACTTCTACAAGCCAGAGACACCAAAGGGACAGCACAGGCTAGAAACCACCAGAAACACAATAAATAAATCTCCTCTCCGCAATCCAACAGACCCCTTGCACAAGAAAAGTTCAGAAATAGAGTTCCCTGTCTTCTGACAGCTCCTTTATAAACCTGTTTCATTGCTTTTACTAATGGTAAAGGCATTACAAAGCAGCTTTACAGGGTGTCGGGTCTCTTCTCCAGTCTGCGAGTGCAAGGTGACCGCAGACAAAGAAGAATGGTTGTCAACGTGTGCATTAAACTATTCAATGCACATTCAAGCGTCTGAACAGTGTGAGCTTCACTTGCCGGTTCACTTTTTGTTGCTTTCTACTATGCAAGCGACTTTGTAAATGTCAGTGTCGAAAGTATGCTGACCTCAGTAGTGCTCACTGACTGTTACTTTGGTTACCGGAGAACGGTCTTGCAGTCGGCGACTACAGTTTGTCAATTTCTATGATAAACACGGTCAGTATGGATCATGCAATTTGTTTAGATCACTGTCATTTGTTCTATACCTTCAACAAAACCCTGCTTAGTTGGGACTTAATATCCTCCACACAATGCATTCTGACACGGTTACATAAGAAGGCGTTTGTGAGCTATTCTTAGCGCTGCCTCACTGCGATGCGCTGCCTGGAATAAGAAAGCCCAGACCTGACAGAGCGGGAAACATTCATGTCGTGAGAAAAATAAGGCTCCCGTCAATTTTTTCCCCTCCCTCTCTTTATTATTATTTTATTTGCTGCTTTTGGGGTAATGAACAAGAGGCTGTGTGTTTGATAATAATACGTTTGCGCCATGAAACAAAAGACAAGGCTGACAGTAAATACACAGTTGAATATAGCATACAGCGTATGTGAATATATTATTACTTGTCCTTTTATAGTGATTTACAGAATTTTCATAATAGCTGAAAAATAGCAGAAAATGACAACGATCCCAGCTATTAAAGCACACATACACTAAACAATAGTGCTTATAAAACAGCAGTTTAAGTTTGAATCTGGCTGATTCCCAGTCATTTTTTGTCATCTCTATACATTTAAAATCTATACATTAAAATAAAAAAGTACATAAATTTAGCATCTATAATTGTTTATTTAGATGTGCATTTTTCTAATTTTTACATTTAGATTCATGTAATTCTCACTAAAAATTAATTTTACAGTCTTAAATTTCAGAATTTTAGTTTTAATTGTTTTATGTTTTAAATTTATAAGTTACAACATAATTTTAACGTCAGCCAGTGGTTTGAGATCAGCCTTTTAAAAAAATGATATACACTGCATTAAAAAGTTTGAGTTCAGAACGATTTTAAATGTTTTTAATGGTGTCTCTTAAGCTCATCAAGACAATATTTATTTGATTTAAAAAATACTGAAAAAAACAGTAATATTGTGAAATAGTATTGCAATTTCTAATGTTGGTTTGCTTTTTTTAATATACTTTAAAATATAATTTATTTATGTGACACAGCACTGAAGTTTCATTCATTGCCTTTTTATTTATTCAAGAATCCTGAAAAAAAAATATGACAGATCCCAAAAAATATTAAGCAGCACAAAACGTATTGTAAATGAGCATATTAGAGAATGATTTCTGAAGGATCGAGTGATATTGAAGACTGGAGTAATGGTGTTCTAAAATTACACACAAGAATAAATTATATTTTAAAGTATAATTAAATAGAGTCTCTCTGTAGATTAGTGTGAAGTTGTTTTGGGTGTTAGAGAGCCGTTTGTCACCCACATCACTTCATAGTGTCAGTGCCGAAGTCCTAATCTGCCCTCTTTACCTCCCTCTTTTCTCTGGGAAAACTCCTGAGATGTATAGAGCTCAGAGAGCATCAAGATCTTTGACATGCTTGTCAAATAGTGGCATTGTGGAGGTGAATAAAGAATACCAGGCACAGATTTCTCTGTTGGGGCTCTTCATAACCCTCCAAGCGAAGCTTACGGTTTGTTCACCTCTCAGCAAACCTCTCCTGTCTGACCTTTCAGAGGAGGAGAGTCACAATATCCCCCGGCAAAGCTGCACAGTCAGGCAGGTTCAGACCTCTCCACTTCTCATCAATCAATAAACACTTTATAAACACTGGCAGGCAGCTTTTTCTTTTCAGTCAGGTCATGACTCAACAAAAGAGATTCACAGGTCATGCCACATGCTGAAATCTATCACACAGCAGTATCAAGAGCCTTGAGAAGAAGAAAAAAAAAAGCCTGCTACAAGTTTAATTCGCTAATCCCACTTCGAACATTCTCTCCTCAGCCACATGTCAACTAACTCACGTTAGAGTATTAGTAGGCTGTTATGTTTAGGGTTAGTTGATGAAAATTTACCATGCAAAATCTTTAACAGAATTTGGATATTACTTTCTCTTTGAAATACACGTAATGAAATGAATTAAAGCTTCTCGCAGATGTCCTTGTTGAGCTAGTAGGCGTTCCTGGAGTGTACAAGCAGTTTAGCAGTTGGCCACATTCACTGAGGACAACGTTTGTGATATGTGCCGTGAAATTTGCTCTGTGAAATATTTAAACTTGACAGTGACTCACTGACTTATTCCCTGTGTAAATGCAATATTCACGGAATCAGTAACACTGAAATTCATTTTCTTTGATTTTTCATTTTCTTTGTGTAGTTTCTGTGGGGGGTGATTTCAAGACATGTGACCTTTATAATAAATGTTTCAAATGTATAGGCTAAATCTAGGGTTTGCTGTTAAAACTAAACTAATTTCTTTTTTATATTTTTGTTGATGTGAATTTTCATATTTAATGGTCCTGGGCTAACAAGAACCAACAGTGCAGTTATTTTTTATTAAATAATGTTAACAATTTCAGTAACCCTTTAGTATAGGGACCAGTTCTCACTTTTAACGAAATGCTTAATTGCATGCCTTTTAGTAAAACATATTACTAAAATAATATGTTTATTAGTGCTTATATATTAGTGAATTTTCAGCAGGAATATATTCTACATTCCTATCTAAACTTAACAACTACCTCTAATCCGAATTTGTTTTTAATTAATGGTAGTTAGTGCATGAACTTATTGTTAAGGTGTTGCCCAAAATGTTTTAGTTTTTTTTTCCTAAAAAGAATTTGTACACTTCACCACAATTGGTTACAATTTATAAAACGTTCAGTATGTCAATGCATTCAATTTTATTAATTAGCAACAAATATCAGCGTTTCAAGCTAAATAAAAAAACTGTTTTCTGTTAATTCTTAAAATTAGATTAAGAAATGCTGTGCTTTTTTTTCATTCATCATTAACTAATGTTTACATGTTGAACTTGCTTGTAAAGTTTTACCAAAATGTATGCTATCAGTATTTGTCTTCTTATTTTGACCTGTCTGTTTCGGATGTTATTTCTGTCAGGTCAGCATCATGTGTGACATTTTATGGACTCAAACTTGCATCATCGGCCTTGCGCAAGCCTCTTTTTCATAATGCTAGAATAAGCCAGCCGACAATTTCCTGCTGGGTTGCAAAAGTGTGTCTGTGTTCTGTCAGGTGACATTGTGAAATTATTAAACAGCGTTTACACTGAGTTAAACAACATACATTTTCATCTAAACAAACCATTGAAGCCTGTCTGGATTCTAGGCAGCTGATGGAAGTAAACATAAGCTGTTTGCAGATGTGCCTTTAAGTACATGTCACACATCAGAGACCTTTTTGTTAATGATAGACTGGATGAGCTTTGAATTGTATAGGCGGAACCGGTAAATTTGAAACATTTCTTTGACGGAACGCTCTGCACATTTGGCTTGAACTTATGAGTAGTTCTAGGTTTTGTGGATGTTGTGCATGCATACACTGAACAGCTAGTTTAAAGCTTCAGTGATGGGCCATTACTTTTAGAATGGATTGGGTATGAAAGATCTATTACATGGCTCATTGGATTGCAGTCTTGTAGAATGTGTGCCTCATTTTCAGCTTTAGTAAACTCTCATTTTAATTGATTCTGTTTTGCAAATGAAGATATAGGAGCAAGTTGTCAGCGTTTTTAGCACTAGTCTTAGATTGGTAACACATTAGCAACTGGTTGAACTCGAAATACTATGAACAGTTCTTTCAGGAACCTTCCAAGAATCATCAAAGAAACGACTTTGAGGATTTTTGTAAATTGTATTAAACCCAAAATAAAATATTGAATGAAAATGTAAATTTGGTTATATAACTAAAACTATACTTAAGATAAATTCAACCTAAATAGTATTTTTAAAAATTGTAAAAGAAAAAAAATTACAAAAAAAATTACTAATATATTAGTATATAAATGATATTAAAACAGCACTGGATCTGTGTGTTCTATTATCAGCTCTAGATGCTTCAGTCACACTCTTTACATGAAATTTCATGTAATACCCACAACTATATGTACTGATTTGATTAAGTTGGCTCTTGAATAATGGTTCACAGAAAGAGGCTTTTTTTTAAATAATAAGGCTTTTATAAATTACTCATTCAGTGGGCTTGATTCTCCTACCCTGCAGCAGACATATAATCGGTTCCTCTGTGTGTGTGTGTGGATGGGACACTAGCTGCCATGACCCTGTTGTGTGAGATGAGAGAAAGTTAATGAGTGAGTAAAGGGATAACAATGTTCCACAAACATTTACTAAATCTTAGCTTGCTAGGCTTAACCACTGGCCTTTTCCCCTGTAGGTCTATGCTCATTTTCTTTCATACTACCAGCTGAATTTCATTTTACTTTGTGGTTTTTAAAATGCTATTTAGATTCACATGATTTTACTGTTCTTTCTTTGCCATAGGTAAAAAAAAAACTCTTTTATCGCAGTTGCTTATCCTAGAATGAGGCAGAATTGAGAATACATTGAAGCTTTTCCCCTACATCTTATGGTTATCATATTGTTTAGTCCCCAGCGTGTTTCTCTTTTTGAAACTCTTAAAAAGTGAAAGTGAAGTGACTTGTGGCCAGGTATGGTGACCCATACTTGGAATTTGTGCTCTGCATTTAACCCATC
>JAUMHG010000047.1:11059519-11075707 GCA_032359395.1 Enteromius anoplus | reverse complement strand
AAACACTTGATTTATATAAGAAGTAGGAAACGATGGTGTTTGAGACTCACAGTATGTTATGTCCATGTACTGAACTCATATTATTCAAGCATGCCAAGGTAAATTCAGTTTTCCATTCTATGGCACCTTTAAAGACTGAGAGTCTGTTGACATTCCCTGAATTTGTTTAAATTACAATTCTAATACGTTCCTCTTCCTGTCGTTCCTATTTCAAAATCATAAGGGTGTTTGAAAGTTTTCTCAAATTATGGAAAGGAATGTGGTTTTGTTCAGTTCTGAATTTTGCCCAACCCTGGCATCTTGACACAAAACAAGGAAAGAATTTTAAAGACGGTGAACCAGAATCCTAAACTTAAATATGAAGAGACAATATGGGTTATCTTAGTGTAGCTGGGACAGATGAGCGGTATTGAGCGCCACTGATGCAGTAGAACCCATATCAACCCTGATTGTGATGTTCTACATGTGTGCTTAACTCACAGTCTTATTCCTGCCTTAGGGTTAGTGTGGTTTGTAGCAGTCCATCTGTGTGGTTTGCAACAAGGTTCAAGGACAGGAGTACTCCTGCAGACTGAGGTGGGGTTAAAGGGTGACTCGTGCCCTTGAAAGACCCAATTAGACTCTGGTTACTCCGGTTCTTGTAAGCTGTTGGCATCCATGTTAATGGACAAAAGAGTTTTATTGAATAAACAGAGAGACTGAAGCTTTGTGTCTGGTGTGGGTCATTGGGTGGCTCGGCCGGGATGCTTACTCGCATCCTGCAAAGGCGCCCGGCACAATCCTCTACTTAATGTGATTGAATTTCAGTTCACACAATAAATCACAGATTTAGGTGCTCCTTTGCTGATGATATGAGGCGCTCTGGGGAAATACTGTGAGCTTTTAGCAAGGTACTTAAGATCCTCACAGTTCTTTCCATATGAGCAAACTTTAACACTTTCATCTCACACAACTGCTAGTCTTTAGTCATGATTGCACCTGTACAGACTTGCGCACTTGAGTTTCAATCAGAACATGATACAACTGCAAGGCATTGGCATATTGTTTAATTCAATCTTTCCAAAATAATGGGTGCATTATCCTCCTATTATGCTGACCCAGTACACTGAAGTGAGAATCTGTAATGAGTACTGACTAGATTTTGTGGCCTCTCAGAAAATTGTACGTTTAGGGGTAAAACTGGAGATGTATGCTCAAAGGGTATTAATACACAAAGGTGTGCATCTGGAAGGTATTGCCCAGTGACAAGCTGTCATTGTGTTGTAACCAAACATTAAATCATGCCAGTTTCATGACATACACTAAAGAAATGACCCACGTTCACTATAAGCTCAACATCAGTCCAAAAGGGGGGTTTCACGGCAACTTAACACGATTTTAATGCGTAAACTTTGCTAACCTTAAAACGTCAAAAAAGTATGTGCTTTTATAAAAATTTACTTTGCATGCTTAAATCCTCAAGAGCATGGCTCAATTTGCTTCCATTGCCATTTGAGCTCAGCTTTTAATGAACCCAGAATATTCCTTTAAAATACTCTTTTCACTAGCAGTGGATCACACAGTGCAATACACAATATTAATGGGAAAATATACTATCACTGTACTTGCAGTGTCATTTACAGTATCAGATGGTTGCCATGTGAGGCTGTGTGACTGTTTGTTTTCATCAGGCAGCCCTGTGGCCTCTGTGCTTGTAAATACAGCCCTGTTAGAAGAAAAATGCAGATGACACAACAAGAAGCTGTGAGCTGGGGCGAAGCCTACGCGTCTTGGGTGTGCAGAGATAATGAAGCAGGAATTATCTCTCCATGAACTATTAATAGTCATCAAGTCCCATCATGTCTCTCTTTGGGAGAGCACCATTGGCCCGAGGCTGCGTTAACCTTCATTCCACTACATTAACTGTCTGTACCAAGCTGATTTTACACAGTTTTCAGGGTGTGTTCTGTAATATAGCAGAGCGATACAATACTAATATAATACAATGTAATATAATATAATGTTATGTGCAATAACAAGGTTTAAAATATTTTTCTGTGTTACATGTGATAACGGTGTAGGAATCTGATTTGCTGCTCTGTCCGTCACCCTTCATTTAACTCTATTGTACATCTCCTTCCACAGATTAGCCCAAATTTCCAGAGAATGGCAGGCTGCCAGAATTGTCACACTGACCCAGTCATGGGCACAAATAAGCCCTTCTCATTATCAGTGGGTGATAGCAGATCATTTCAATATTTGTCCCAGAAAAATGAAAGATATCAAAGAGATATCGGGTGCTGGTGATGCCTGTGTCAACACCACTCTGGATTTAGGAAGCAGAATAATGGAAATAGAATATGCTCTTGGCCACCCCCTTCCCACCTCCCACCACATTAGTGGAAGATGCTATAAAAAGGAGACCCTGACAGCTCGGCAGAGCTGAAAAGCCTAGCTTTAGCAGCGTCAAGCAGAAGAAACAATGACACCAGTAACAGCATACTGCAAATCTTGTTCATGCTATCATTATGCTCCTGCGAAAGTGGGCTCTGCTCGAAAGCCAGAAGGATTTTAAAGATTATCCTCCTCACACTTGATGCTGAATTTTTCTCTCCCTCTCTTTTTCACAGAAACAGCTTTGTTAAATATAGATTCTAGGACATCTGACCTTGACCACAATACTACATCTTAAATCCCTTGCACATCGCAAGATTGTGTAGTTAATTGTGTAGCAGATAAAAATAATAATATTTTATTAATTAATAGTTAGATTAATTATATACTTTTTTACTTTGAGTAAAATTAATCTCTGGGCATGTTTAACGTCACTTGTTTTATTCAACAACTTAAATTGGAACAAAATTATTGTTGCAATGTATTGTATTGTTTTTGCTGATTAACTTTCGGAGAGTTTATTTTGTAGAACTAAAAGTTACGTCTTTTAAAGTTATGCTAACCACACACATTATTTCTACTCATAAACCTAGTAAGTCACTATTCTAAAATCCTGTTGGAAATTCCACAGGAAATCCATTGCGAACTGTATTAATCCTCCCCTTTTGGTTGGATGTTCAGTGTTTATTATCCTCACGTTATGAGCCGTTTGTAAAGTTTGTTGAGACATGAAATAACTATTGATTTGTATATTATTTTACCTTATTTCGTTGCGCGCAACTGAACTTTGTTTAATCTAGTCTAAATATATGCTGATTGGTTTTTTTAGTGAACTGTCCTAAAACTTCTAATATGTTTTGCTGGCGATTCCACTTTTTAACTGTCTGGCCCTTTAAGATCCTCTGTAAACGTGCGGGGAAAAATCTTGAAAGTGAATGAAACTCAGCCATTCATAAAAATAGGACAGACTGGGCTTCGATTGGTCGCTGAGCGCTTCATACATATTCCGAGTCATGCTCGCCAATCATTGGTTTAGAGATTTGAATGACGTGCGTTCGGGCCCAATGGGCTTCCAGATTCAAATGCGACACGAGCCCAAGGGAAAACCGAGCAGTCCATTTACAAAACCTCAATCAAGTTTTGACTGTCGGAGAGAGCGCATCTATTGATCAGTACGAGCGCACTGCATCCTTTTGGGATTAAAATCTGAAACGTGTTTTTTTTCAGTCCACTACGAGAGGCGCGTCGTCTATAGGGTGAGTTTAAGCATCATTCCTCAAACATTTACACGGCGTTCAGTTAAATATCTGTTTGAAAGCGCTTGTTTTGCGCAGCGGGTAAGTTTATCGTGGGCTTGCAACTGCAAATACAGCTATCTTGCCTTGGGGGGAAAGCGAACGCCATTTTCTCCAAGAGAGGGCTTATACTGTTTGGCAACCATTTTAATGCATGAAGTTTTTCCTGGTTTATTTTGCGCCCTTGCAGTCTCTATAGAAGCTTGCGCGCTCAGCATTAGTGACATTTATAGGCGAGGTCGGTGCTGCCTAGACAGTGTATGGTTTTGTGAATGGAGGGCTCTCTTTATCCCCCCTCACGGATCGAGTTTCACTTCATTGAGAAAAACAAGAGACAGTCAGGGGGCTCGGGGAGGGAGGAGGTCCTCATCCTGCTCAATTTTATATGTACTTTCATGCACTTTATTTAAGACTAGGTGTATTTGTTTTATATACGCATAATACACAAAATCTGTTATGCTTTTGTAGAAGCCTTTATATTCTAGAGATTTAAAATGATTGTAAGTTGGTGTTGCGTACTGGTGATGTTATTTTGTGTTTTTTTAGTTAATACTACTTACCTATTTTTATTATTATTATTATTATTATAGTTTTAAATATGGTAAGCTTAAAATGCAAGCTTAGTCGCTCTGCGTAACGTAACGTTAAACTGTAATTGACTTGAAAGCTTAACGCTGAAGTTTTCCCTTCGTTCATCAACTTTAGTCCTCATCTCTTTTTGTGTTTTTACATTTATTAGAATTTGTGACTAAAATAGTTTTTCACCTAACAATATGTAGTTTCACTGTATGTGTTAAGGTCTTCTAAATAAATAATAAAAATAATATTGTTGCATTTTATATTTTGTGTGTGTTTGTGTGTAAACACACACCATATAAAATGTAACAGTTTATATAAACCCACAAACATCAACTTAAAAGTAACAATAAAATTTACAATGATTTTTCTCCATTTAACAGTTGAGGAATGATAGTTTTATTGGAACAGCATCACTAGAAAGGTCAAAATACCAAAAATGCATAAAAAGTCCCTTAAGCAATAATAAAATCATCTATAATTGCTCTATAATTATAGTTTTGTTGAAGCATCACAAGTTGGCATGCTCCTCACAGTCGCTCCATCCAAGTGTGTAGTTGATCCAGTCCTCAGAATAGATGCTTGGCCAACAATTAATTTTTATTCAGGGACTAGTTACATAACTGGAATATCAATATACTGTAACACGAAATGTATGCTTTCCGTTTTCCTCAGTTTATCTTAATATGTTCGTGATACTTTTCAAAGTCTAATCAGCAGCACAGATGGTTGGCTTTGCTTATGTAAGGTTTACATTCATCTCTTCTGTGGATTGCATTACGCAGCGCTCCCTCTCTCTCTCTTGCTGTCTGTCTTTACACATACGCTTTGTCAGGAGGGATGTTGTGATGGGTAACAGAGAGAGAAGGGGGAGGATGAATGCAAAGGATCAGAGTGTTTTGTCTGCCTGTATGCAGGGCTTGGTGTTTTGATGTGGGAGACACTTGACTGTCCAGTAGATCTAGCGCATGATTCATCTGTTTATTTATTTATTTTTCATTAGAGAAAACAGAAGACCCGGAGAGGTCAATATTAAAATCGCTTTTAAGCGGCCACCCTTTGCTGGGAGCTTTCTTGAAGACCCAGGTGACATGGACGGCTTTTATGACCAGCAAGTACCATTTATGGTCCCACCTAATGTAAGTACATTTCTGCCTTTCTGTGACTGCATAAAGCTAATGGTGTTTTGTTTTTCAGCAATAAATTAAGCGATACTGACCATAAGTGTTTTTCCACAGCAAAAGTCATTACAAGTGGAGGAACCGTACAGCCGAGCAGTTCACGACAGAAAACGAAAGTTAGTGGAGACTGAACTCGCTCAGGACACAGAGGGTAATTTCAACCTAATGAACATGACTAATGCATGTTTAGCAGATGGACCTGATTATTGAAATGCATTAACGGCAAGAGAGCAGTAGTTTGACCGATGCTGTGATTGTTAAAGGCTGCCTTTCATTTATCAAATACTTGGATCATAGTGGGTTTTCATGCTCTTAGACTGTCTTGTCTTCGCCTGTCGTCTGTAGAACTTTTCCAGGACCTCAGCCAGCTGCAAGAGATCTGGATCGCAGAAGGTTTGGAACATTGTTTTTTCATGCATGTCAATTTGCTTTGTCATGCGACTGCCATTTATATTACAAACTCATGAATATTTCTTCTATGCATGTGGAATATATAATATCGAAGTGATAACCTTTGTCCCAGCTGCGGTTTATTTTTCATGATGCTCTAGCCATTTAATTTGGTCCATTGCACTAGCTTTGCAGCAGTGTTTAAAAAGTTGGCACTGAGATGGCTGTTCGTTTTTCGACGTACAAAAAAAAAAACCTAAATAAATGTTGTCTGACAAATTGACGTTGATCTGCGGATGCTTTATCAGCAGGGAGCATTGTTTGCAACTCTTTCATGCTCTCCAATCTCTCTCCACAGCTCAGGTGCCCGATGATGAACAGTTTGTCCCAGATTTCCAGTCGGAGAGCTGTGAGTACCTTGAGATGTATTATTTATTCTCCTTGGCAGTGTACTTTGGATTCAGTCCAAGAGGGCTAGGGAAAACGGTAGAGGCTGAACTCTTGGAGCTATTTATTATTCATCTCTTGCTCAAATTTAAAGGCAAAGTTTCATGGGAAACAAAGGAGATCTTAGACTAAGAATGGTGTAGAGTGGCCAGACAATCTTGTTGATTAGAGTTACTGAAGATGCCGGCAGTTACACTTCCTCTTAATATAGTGCATATTAGATATTTAAGCATGCATTAACTTTTTTACAGGAATTGATTTGCTCTTATACTTGGTCAGCGGTGTAGCATCCCCACACACTCAGTCCAATAGTGCTTTGATTTTATAAGGGCTTAAAGGGTCTTTCCGCTTTTCAATCTTGCTTGAATCCTCTCAGCCAGAACCCCCACAACTACCTATTTTTTCAGTGAAATCAGCCGATTGGTATCAGCATCACATGATCCAAGCGCATAATCAGATTTCACACTTTCATGCACTCCGTTCAGCCTCTGGAATGGCCCGGATTCCATTGGGAAGGGGGAGAGGAAAAGGCTTCCCCTCACGGCCTACCTAAACCCACCGAATCCACAGCCACTGGAGATCTTTTCATTGAGGGTTATCAGTCCAAACGCACCCAATTTCTCAGCCTGGCCACAGGATTCAAAGCCAAATCAAATACTTGAGGAACACTCGGCAGCGCATTTTATGTTATTTTCCCTCGGTTCTGTCTCTGAAGTTTGTTTTTGTTTTCGTCTGATGTTGAGGCTGGGAGACAGGGTGTGTACAAGGGCATGCGTTTGGGTGCAATTTTACATGTCAGTGTGGCGTTACTGAAAAGCATAAGAATGTCAGGAAGATTTCTGACGTGCTGTTTATAAAATCAGTCACTTTTTGAATGTGAGCCATAGGTTTCTTCACGTGGCATTCCAATGCAGTCTTTTCAGTATCCGGGGGTCATCTGGACGTCACACTTTCCCGGTAGCACATCAATGGGCAGTGGTCTCAAATCTTCTCACTTCTTACACATTGCATATTTTGAAGCTTTCTGTCCTTAGAGTTAACCCCACAAAAAATTTTATTGCAGCAAAAAGTTAATTGAGAGAAGTAATCCACATAAATAGAGCAGGTTAACCCAAGTCTTCTGATGATTTGTTTTGAACCGGTTTTTGTTCAAACATGATAATCACTGAGCACATCAGATGCACAACACTTTAACAAATGCTTTGAGCTTTCACGTGCCTACCTTTTGTCTTTTTAAGTACAGTCTGGGTGATTTATATTGCTAGACTCATGTGGATCTAGTTGCGCTGGCCATTATGTGGCGCCGGATATGAGAGCTTGATGCAGAGATCCAGGGGCTAATGGTTACAGTGAGGGGAGGAAAATCATTCACAATCATTGAATTACGACCACACTGATTCATGAGTATTGACTCTGCTATGATGGAAATCTGAGGGGAGCGCTTTGATTGCATGTGTTGTTCTGCACCATGATACTGATGGGCAGAACGAAGAGCTTTTATGCCTAGCAGTCGATTGTCATTACCCGTGAAATATGGCAGTTTAATGGTGGAGAGGAATCTTCTTCTGAGGCGTTTCACTGCACTTCTGTTGATGTGTTCGATTGGATGCTCTGCTTCATTAGAAACCTCTCCTTCTGCTCTTTTTCTCTCACAGTGATGTATCATGGCCCACCACCGGTGAAGATCAAACGCGAACTGAGTCCCTCCAAAGAGTTGTCTCCCTGTAGCCAGGATAGAAGTCCCATGCCGTATGGAGAGAAGTGCCTTTACAGCTACAGGTACTTTCTTAGATATGCATCTCAATGTCATTGATTTCTTCCTGTCAGCATGATGACTACATGTCTTCGATTTCTTCAATACAGTGCCTATGAAAGGAAGCCCTCAGTTGGGTTCAAGCCATTGACTCCTCCCTCAACGCCTGTCTCACCATGTGTCCCCACCAACACTCTGGGGACAGGTCCCCTGCATGAACAGACTCCTCCTCCCATATCAAACTCAACATTAGGGCAGCGTCTCCTTCATGGGCAGCCTTCAATGACCAAGACCACTTCCAGCCAACAGGCTCTCCCTCACCACAGCCAGAGCCCACCTTTTGCAGTACCCTGTCCACCCCTAAACCATGACACCCACTTCAGTAATGAACCTAGGTGAGTCTCTGCATGGTATCAGTACATTTTTAGTGGCATATATATACACACACGCATTTTTTTTCTTTTTTTTTTCTTACAGTTTAATATAAAAATAATACATATCTATATATGTTTATAAATTTGAGATGTTACATTGCATTCGAAAGCTATTTATTGTGTGTGTTTGAAAGAAGACTCTTGTGCACACCAAGTTTGCCTTTGTCTGATCAGAAATACATAAAAATAAATACAAGAAAAGTTTAATTTTAAGCAGTCATTACTCCAGTCTTAAGTGATCCTTTAGAAATTATTCTATCATGCTGATTTGGTGCTCAAGAAACATTTCTCATTATTATTATTAGTTCTTAATGCTTTGTAGAAACAATCATGCATTTTTATTTTTATTTTTTTTTAGAACTCTAATATAGATATTAAATAGAAAAAGAATGTATTTTTTAAATTGAAATGTAAAAATGTCTTTTAATTGTCATTTTTAAACAATTCGGTGCTTTCTTTCTGAAGGGCAAAAATGGTAATAATATTAATTGATATTTGGTAGTGATATTAAAATATATTATATGACAGATTACCCTTTAGCCATGCTCATTTTATTTGGTCAAAAAATGTGGTGTACATCACTGCTGGGGGGCTCTAATAACATGACCCCCGTGAGAATAGATTGGCTGGCATCCTGCCCTGCCACCTGTAGCTGAATTCCTGGGAGCTTTGCTGGAGAATGTGTGGCACATCATTTACAGCCTCTAGCAGAAGAGTCTGAAGTGCTAGTGCTAAGCTGCTTTTATTTATGCTGTGTCACATGACTAACACATCTATATTTTAACATGCTGTTTGTTCATGACTTCCTTGTATCATAAGCAGCTGCTTGAAATTAACTGTAAGTGCACAGTGTGATTTACTCAAGTTGTTATTGTATTGCAGGTTTCAACGGCAACTTTCAGAGCCTTGCCTTCCATTCCCACCTTCTGACACCCAAGGAAGACCCAGCTTCATGCCACAGGTCCCCAGCACTTCACCAAGAGATGGAAGGCCACCTTACCATCGCCAAATGTCTGAGCCCCTTGTTCCTGTACCGCCTCAGGGCTTCAAACAGGAGCTCCTAGACCCCCGCTATGCTGAGCAAGGTGTTCCCAACATGGGCCCATCCCAGGCTGCCTTCCAGCCGATGTCCATCAAGCAAGAGCCACGAGACTTCTGCTTTGATTCTGGTGAGGATTTCTTAGAAATGTATTCAAGTGTTCACAATCTGCCTGGGCTTCTTGAGAGCTGTCTGGGTGAGGGCATGGAATGTATTTTGTGTGCTTGCATGGGCCTGTGACTTTTAGCGTTGTTTAGTGAGGTGTATACGAACAAAAGCATGCACACATGCAAACCTTGAACCTTTGCGTGCAAAGAGAAGACATTCTGAGAAGGCTGCGCTCCTCAAACCTAGACATTCCATAAGTGCAGCATTATTAATAAACAGGGCTTTCAATTTAAAATGCTAAAATATCAAGTCCTAGACACTGAAAGAAGTTTTTAAAAGTTTGCATTAAGAGATCATATATCGGGGTAGTTGCTTTTTTGTTCTTGTCATGTATAAGCATAGGGTAACAGCCTTACGCACTCTTCCAAGTTATATACTATCCCTCTAGGTTTATGTTTTCAGGTTAGTGATGCAATTCCAAATCCTCTTACATTCCTTCTTATAAATGTCTATGTCACGTATTATATTTGCACGGGGGCGCGCTGACAGATGATGCATCTGATGCAATCAATGAGGATCGCATATTTAAAGTGAGACAGGAAAGGGGTGGAGTGGCCTGCCGAATGTCCAGGACACACAAGGACAGAAAAAACGTAATCGTCATGGTCCAGTATCTCGACACGCCAGCTAATCCCATTTGGTGACTCAGTGCTCACTGCTAATGCCGCATGTTTCTTTGGTGTGTTGATATGACCTTAGCCAGCAATACCAGATGTGTGAGGCTGGACATTCACGGCCCAGATGTTCCATCAGTTTCAAATAGGCCAGAATGACTATTGTTCATCCTCTTTCCTTTTTAGAGCTCCTATAAACATTTCTGACCATATAACAAATCTCTGTCTTCATTTGAGTTCAGGAACAGACAGTGTTGTTTTATCATCGCTGAGAACTGTGTTATCGTTTTTAGTTAGTATTTTCTTTTCTTTTTTGTTTTTCAGCTTTGTTGCATGAACTGAATGAAAAATGTTTCATTATAATTTTACTTTTTTTTGTTTTTGTTTTGTTTTTAAATGTTGTTTCAAACAGTTGTTCATTTTATCTTGAATTATAATTTTTTTAATGAACTGCTGACTCATTAATCATTGGGAATTTCTCATTTTATTAATTCCATTGTATGTTATTTTTCAGAAGTGCCTAAGTGTCAATCTTCATTTGGAAGAGCAGCAAGCTTTTACCAAAACCATGAGAGTAAGTGGCATCACCGTTAAAGCATATACCACATGACTGCAGCTCCAGCTAAGATCGTCTTATCCTGTCTTCATCTAACGTTGTCTTTGTTTGTTCTCTCTGCCTGTAGACTTCTCATTTGACAGGGATCAGCAGTTGTATTTTGACGACACCTGTGTGGTTCCCGAGAGACTTGAAGGTAACATTTCACAACAAGTCATGTATAGTTTCAAACCGAAGACTAGTTAATGGTCAAATGGTCATTTTAGTAGTTGTCAAGGGCTTAGTCTGCATTGAAGAGATTAACCAGGGCACCTATTTCTTTGAAGAGAGAGCTAGTACTGTGGTGCGAAATGAAAACTGTCCACATTAGCCACATTTGTGTTGGAATTTCTCGCCTGCTTGTTCACACGGCTCTGGGCAAACTCTAATCGGCGTAATTCTTGTTCCTGACAGGGAAGGTAAAGCAAGAGCCCTCTGTGTATCGTGACGGCCCACCTTACCAACGCCGTGGCTCCCTCCAGCTTTGGCAGTTTCTGGTTACGCTGCTGGATGATCCTGCCAACGGTCATTTTATTGCCTGGACAGGACGTGGAATGGAGTTCAAACTTATTGAGCCAGAGGAGGTGAGCACCAACATTCAGTTTTTTCACTTTCTTTCAGGCACACACACCATAGCCCTGTATGTCCTTGCTTTCAGTAGCTGAGTTTGTATTTAAGTATTTTCGTGTTCATTTTGGGATAACTACTAATGGAAACATTGAAATGTGAATAAAAATCCTAAAGCGGACATTAAGCAGGTGCTGACAGCCTTGTGCTACAGACGTCCCAAGTTTGAATCCTTGAGGAACTTTTCCCAATCATCTCTGCCACAAGCAAAGAGGCCAACAAGTATGGGCACTATGCTACTGTTTCATGTTGACTTTAACATGAAACAGCTTGGGATTCGTTTTAAAAACGATTGACTCTTTTTAGAGATAATGACTTTATACACGGTGCCCTTTCAGATTAAAACTTGGCAGGATGTTTCCATTCACTTAGAGCTGTCACACACCGCATGTAAGGTCATTTTCAAAAATCCATAGTAGGTTCACTTCAATACATTTTTTAAAAACACCACAGTGGATTTCAGGGTGCTTACAACCAATTTCTCTAAAAGTGACAGTGTACTTCTCTTAAACACATTTTAGATTTAAACAGATTTTAGAGTTTTTGCGACGGTCCAAATGTTTTTGTTTTTTTTGTTGTTTCATATTGCCAACTAAATTGCACTGGCTAATGAAATGACAATGTTCATCCTGTGTTTCAGGTGGCTCGGCGCTGGGGCATCCAGAAGAACAGACCAGCCATGAATTACGACAAACTCAGTCGCTCACTGCGCTACTATTATGAGAAGGGAATCATGCAGAAGGTAAAGGCAGGTTCACGTTTCTTTTACTCTATGCTCTGCTTATAATCACAACAGTTGCTGTTGTTTGTCCACTTATGAATTGTTTGGTATAATCTAATGCCTCTTTTCTCTTTACAGGTCGCTGGCGAGAGGTACGTGTACAAATTTGTGTGCGATCCCGAGGCCCTCTTCTCAATGGCCTTCCCAGACAACCAGAGGCCCAACCTTAAAGCAGACCCTGATGGCCTGCCCGGAGTGGACGACGACACACTTCCGTTGGCGCACTATGACGAGGGGGCTTCTTACTTGGTGGACAGTGGCGAGCAGTGTGTTACTGGGATGCCTTTCCCTGACGGTTACGTCTACTGAGCCTGAACTGTTGATCCGACTGAAACACATCTGTCCCTATTGCCTCGACTCCTTTTGAACTGTTGCCCACTTCCAGATTAACCCTCCCAATCATTAAAAAAGAATGAGGAGAAATCTGCGAGCCACCTTTTCTCAGGCGAGAGAAAGGTGTCAAGGAAGGGAGGAAAGCTGGCTTCCCACGCTTAAACCTTCCTCGTGGCAAACGGTCACTGCCACAGAGAAGAAGAGGTTGAGCTGGAGCCGACCGGTGCCGAAAGACTGACAGATCTCACTGCGAGAATTGTAGCAATTCTGTTTTTGACAATCTGCTTTTTTTTAAAAAGAAAAATTGGTAACGAATTATTAAGAGACATCCTCACAGACAAAAAAAAATGCAGCACTATTTAATAGTTGCCTTTTTGGTCCGAATTAATTTAGTTTGACCTCCAAACCACGTAGACAAGAAGTCAAAAGGGCTTTATTTTACAAGGAAAAAAATGACCCATTTGTTTCTTCAGACTTGTTAAGACTCTTTAGAAAGCTGGCTTGTAAACAACACTTTTTGTTGAACTAAATGTGGACAGCTTTAATTATGCTGAGGAATACAGGACATGTTCTTTTTGTATTATTTGGTTTTGTTCTGAGTCCTTTGTCATGTGTTGGTTTTATATTAACTTTTTGTTTTCATGCTGGTTAACCCAGGAGTTGTTGATTTGAAGTTCAACCAGAGGCACTCTTAGTATATTTAGTAAACTTCACAGGACTGTTAACCCATTTACATGTATTTCTGTATGCCTGACACTATTAAATTTTAGTTTTCACTTCCCAAAAAGCCAAATTATGAATTGCAGAGTTTTCTCACTTGACACCATTCAAAAGGGATGCACTAGTCAGACTTTCTCCATGCTTTAGTGTAAGTGAAGGTCGAACAACGTTTAGTCTCTTATGTTATTATTATTTTTGGCATCATTCTATATTTTAAAGCAGGAGTATCAGGGCCTTGCATGCAATAAGGTACAAGAAAAATACATTTTCCTGGTCAGCTCCTCATTGCCAATCTCAAGTTGTTGAAAGACCACAGCTTCCTTTTGCATGACGTATTCAAAGATCAGCTGTCCACTAACATATCGCTTTATGCTGGACAAAGAAGAAATTGTGGAGTTCTCTGCATTTGTATTATTTTTTTTTTTTTTTTTTTTTTTTTTTTTGAAAAGATGAACTTATATATTTTTGCAAAGTCTGCATTTATTTGATTTACTTCTATAAGCTGTATAGTTCTGCCTGTAACAGATACTCTGTGTATGTTTAAATGGATCCCTGTGTTGCAGTGACTGCACACCAGTGGTTACCAGGCGCCCTTTCCTGGTGGGTTCGAGAGCAGTGCCTTTAAATGAGAGGTGCAGCTTCTAAAATAACCGTTTTCTCATGGAATGAGGGGCTTGTCTCAATATCCACCACAGAAGGGTTGTCTGCACCTGTACAGGCTTAACCTTGTTCCCTCACAATGTGTATTTTACACTGCTGAGTTTATAATCTGTACTGGGTACAATAAACTGTCCATTCTGCTTCACTTGCTCTCTTGTTCTGCTTTTTCTTCTCTCACATCTATCTATTTCAGTGACATCTTTTTTCATTTATACAGTATTATATGTAATTATCCATACAATACTGCTCAAAAGGTTGGGGTAAAAAAGCTTTTTATTCATTTTAATGTTCCCCATGACTGAACATAATACTGTGAAATGATATATATATTTATTTTTTTAAGAATTCTGTGATCAATAGGTAGTCCAGGTGTTGAAAATATGTTTTGTAATATACATGTCTATATCTACCTGTATTTATATTATATGTATTTATGTCTATATATACATACATTTTTATATATATCCTTAATATAATATATTAATTTTAAATATATCCTAAGTTACAAAATTTATATGCACATTTTATATATATATATTATTCTGCTCATGTGAGAACTGTAAAGGCTGTTTTAGATAATGGCCCTGCAATTGCTTTCTTGCACTGAATCTGAAACTCTATACTGTATCGATCAGCCTTTATTCAGTTAAAGGCCTTTTGCTGTCCCAGGGGCTGCACTGCCCTTTCATCAGGGCTTTAGATGGTTAGCTAATGTGTGTCTGCTCATATGGTCATGCTGTAGCCCTCCCATCTATAATTATTTAATAACTTTTTACGGATGGGTGAGCAGCATGTGTGTATTATTGTATCTTGCACTTATGTCATAACATCCACAGCCTCAATTATTCATCCGAGCCCATTTTTGAGCTGTATACTGTTAGCACAACACAGTGCATTTATACTTTAAACATTTTTCCTGATCTTTTCGTTCTCTCACTAAGGCAGAATTCATAATGACACTCTGTCTAGATGAATTTCATCCAGGAACTGAAAACAGAGATGCTCCAGCTTGAGGCTGATGTTAGATCGCCGTGGTAACATTCCTCACCCCCTTCTGCTTTAGAAAGGCACTTAACCTTTGAACCTACCAACTTCCTTGTAAATAACCCTGCAGTCAACACAACCATTTTATTTACAGCCAACTTCATGCTGCAGTCTATAACTGACTAATGCAATAGAAAAGAACACTATAAGCAATTTATACATTCATGCAAAGAAGTTAATGGCTAGTTCCATTAATTTTGCACTGTGGTCTGCTAATGACTGTTTTAGTGAAGTATTGATTTCACTTAGCAGACCGACAGCTAATGTATAGCATTTGCTTAGGGTACGTCTTTTAGTACAATGGAGCAAGACAGAGCTAGATGTGATATGATCTAACTCACTACTGTTTATTTTGCCATCTAAGCAGCTGTCCACCTGGTGAGGCAGAAATTAAATTTACTGTGATTATACATGCTGTAATTAATGAACTTTACTTCCGACCAGACAATTCCTGCCAGACACTCAGAGCTTGACCTTTTTTATATAGACATTGATCTTTTAATTAATTTTAAGTAATTTGTTTTACATGCTTTAAAATGTACTATTATTTAATTACCTGCTATAATACCGTAAGCATTAATTGTTTAAATGAATTTGAATTGAAATATAAAAAACACAGGGGAAATTTTGTGTTTTCCCCCTCAATAACTGGTTAAGAGAAAGATAATTTAAACTCAATCCAAGTCATGAAGCGGGTTCATTTATCGTGGTTTGTGTTCTCTCTAGTGGCCATAGTAATAACTGCATTTACACGCTACCTTTGCACACTGGGAATCACCTTATGCTCGTTTTATAAAGCCATAACAACTAAAGAGCCAGCAAGGGATTCATTAATAATTGTATAATTTTTCTTTTTTGGGGGGGTTTTACTTGGTATAAACAGCTTTCTGTAAGGAGAACATTTTTAAAAAAATATGTAGGCCTACCTACTTTTTTTTGGACAGACCATGAATATTTTAAAAAACGTAGCCATGTCTGTCTTTTTGCTTGTTTGTTTTTTGTAAACCAGAGACAAAAGATTGCAGTTTTTCATATTTCAGTAATTAATGTAAATTATTTTTATAGTATAATTATTGTATTGTTTTAATTAACTGCGTGTTGCATACAACTGAACTTGGAGGCAAGAAATCAAATTTCCTAATAAATAACAATAACATT
>JAUMHG010000047.1:11040580-11056833 GCA_032359395.1 Enteromius anoplus | reverse complement strand
GCAGCTAACGTTATAGTGAATCTAAAGTCTCGCATATTAATAGAAAATAGCATACTTTCGTGTGCATATACCGAGTATCGATATCGAGAGTATTATAGATAACGTTAGTTATGAGATATAACGTTAGGTAAGGTTATGTAAGGTATCTCCATCGCTCATTTATTAAGGCGCGCGCATACAGCCGCAGACGTCACGGCCACGGAGCGTCAGACGTCAGTCTTAAGGTCTGGCTGCGCGAGACTAAGGTTGTATGGTCAACGGTCAAAAATACCTCGAGCTCGGTTAAAAATTTGACTTGGCAAGCATATAAATAAATATGTCATAAATGTAAGCCGGTAGGACAAAAAAATGAATCCATCAGATAATTCGTGTACTCAGATATATATATATATCATGTGTCTTTTTTTTACTCAGTTTTGCTGAATTTCTTGTAACGTTACATCTCTAAAGGCTTTTACGATGATCCACTGTGTACCAATGGTGAAAGGAGGTTTCTGTTGATGAGGTAAGCGGTTGTTGAACAAAGGTTTAACAACACTCATTTGCTTTACACCCTCAGTAATACATTTTTACAAACAATCTTTAACTCCTACAAAGCAGTGTGCTTGCATTAGATAAACATTTTAAGCACTGAATCAATAGAATTTGAAGTAGGCCACCACTGTGCTTTGTTACTTTGAGGGAGGCAACTATGCATCTTATGTTGTAGGTCACTGTTCAAGCTTGTTCTGGCCAACGAATACCTGGAGCTCACAGATCCAAAGTTGCTTAGATGGTTCCTGTGTTTAACAGCCGATGACAGAACCTTAATCAAAAGTAAGGACATATTATAGAATGATCTTTAATTATTGAAAACGTATGTTTGCAATAAGCAAAATGCAGGTCTCGAGGGAAACTGCTTTCTCATCCACAGAAGAAGGAGGGTTTCTGCCATTTTTACAGAACCACCAGTTACTTCAAGTAGACGGAGAGTATGTTTATGTGAAACGTAAGTTCAATTGGTAAAACATTGAGCCTGGAAATTGAGTTTTTTCAGCAAGCATGCTGTATACTGTGTAAACTGTACCTTTTATAATTTAGCAAAAACCAGAAGGAACAGCAGTCCCCCTGCAATAGATATGTCATCAAATAAGTAAGTGTATATATATGTATGTTTGTATGTATTATTGTATGTATGTGTGTTTATATATATATATATATATATATATATATATATAAGGGGGGGTATAGAAGATATGTTTAGAAAAAATAACAAATAATAAATAGCCAATTAGAAACAGTTTAGTTTGTCTGAATTCACTCTCTTGCTGAACACACCAGAGTTTAAAGTGCAGATTTACACGCTTGTTAATGATCTCATGACTAAGTGCAGACATGATTTAAATAAGAGATTCACGGATTGCAAATAAAGATGAATGACACTTAGACCGCTTAGTCTACGATTTTTGGACATGCCACGAGCTCATACCGTACTTACAAAAATAGAGAAGCATTCAAATCCAGGCAGTGGATGGCTTGACCGAGTGTTCGCAGGTGATAGTTCACTGATAATAAAAGGAGGGATTTGCACACTTGCTATGCTATAATCCACTCAGAATTTACATGAAGCTTTAGTTTTTCGGACACATGCACACTGCAAAGTTTTGGGAATATTTATTCCAAATACCAGTTGTTGACAGAGCAATAACCAAAGACGGGATGGTAAATAAATGCCAGAGCACTCTCAGTGATTTAATAAGCGAGTGTAAACTGTACTGAGTTCAGGACATAGTAATTTAATTTCCAGCAACGGACAGTAGAGAAGTTTGGGGAATTAATGTGATTTATGACAGATTACAGTCTATTAGGCTACAGTTTTTTTGTTTTGTTTTTTTTCTAATGTTCCTTGCCTTTTACTCAAAATGGACCCATTTCAGGTTACACGAGTAAGAGACATGGAAACTTAAATCATAAAAGCATGCACATTTCTGGTTAAAAATGAAATGAAATGACACTTAAAATGCAAAACACTGCCATTCAATCAACAGCAAGAGACAAAGCTAGACCACTGTACATTGTTTTAAAAAAAAAAAAGTTATTCTTGACTGTGTTGTGTTAACTGCTTTGATGCGTTGCGATTTAGAAGGGCATTGTTTTGATGCTTGCATCCAAAAGGGAAAGTTCTTTTGGGGTTTTCTTTTTTTTTTTTTTTTTTGCCCCCTGATTCAAGAGTCAAATGTCACCCATGTATGCATGTGTGTATGTTTGTGTTTTAAAGGTCAAGGTACCCATTATTTTATGGTGCATCCCAGTGTCACAATTGTGGAACGAGTTGTTCATTTGGTTTCAAGAAGTGCAGATGTTGTGGCTGTCACATTGAGATTTCAGAAGGCAAAGTTTGTGTGTCGGGTGAGATGTTATTGTCCTGCCATAGACTTTTTAGACCTCACTAGGAGCTATAATACTGATTATTGCTTTCTTGTTCAGAGGATGAGAAACAACTTGACCTGCTACCAAGCACTGTGAAAGAAGAGCTGAACATCACACAAAGCACCCTTAATACTGAGCAAGCAAGATGCACAAAGAGCTATGATTATGGAGGCCCTGCTACACATTCTCCTTCATACAATAAAGGAATGTGTCCTCATGCCCAGGGCCTGTCTGAATTGTGGGAGGAAGTAAAGAAGAGGGAGGACACCATACACTACAAGGACACAAAAACCCAGGCAAATTTCTCCCTTGACATGGAGCTGGATTTGCAGAGTCAGGTTCAGAGGAATTGCTGTACCCAAAATGACCAAGACCAATCTTATGTACAAGTGAAAGAAGCAGATCACCACAGTCTGGATCAGAAAGCGAAGCCAGAATATTACAGTTTCAGTGACGCAAGCTTAGACCATACCAAGTGGAGCGATGGCACTCAGAGTACGGAGGCAACCACCATGGCCACTGCTGGAAACTCTACTGATTGTTTCTCTTGCCTTGGCAATTCTTTCGACGATGAGTCAGGAGACCATCAAGAAGACATGAGAAAGAAGCATGACTCAGTATATGAGCAACAGATTGAGGAGATCAGTGTGGGACCTTCACCGAAATCCAAATGTGGCGCTTCAGTTTCTGTGGAACAGATAATAGATGCCTGTGGTGATTTGAAAAATGTTGCCACTCAAACAGACGTGCTAGCTGTCAGCCATGAGAAAGATACACAGACTGTGCAAATGGCCACATCTGAAAAGAACACCATCACTGAGGTCTGCATGTCTGATTTAGATGTTCTCACAGAGGTATTATGTTTTCTAAATGGGATGGTTGGGGATGTAATTTCTTCTTTTCAAATGAGCTGTGTATAACATGCTCTTCATTCACTCCTAGGAATTCATAAAGCTAAAGGAGACAACGAGTGAATTGAAACAAAAGAAGAGCAGAACGGCAAGGTAATTTGCTGAAAATGATAGTTTACCAGAAAATGAAAATAGCCAGCAGAGTTTAGCAGACACACCCGAATTAAGGTCTTACTAACTATACTTGAGATTTCCAGGCAGATGTGTTGAGGCAAGTTGGAACACAGGCCCTCCGGGATCAAGTTTCATGACCCCTGGTTTATATTTTAAACACTTTTGATTCATTGGTTTCAAACTCAATTCCTGGAGGGTCACGGCTCTGCACAGTTTCTAATCAAACACACCTGATCCAGCTAATCAAGATCTTTAGGATCACTAGAAACCTCTAAGCAGGTGTGATTTGAAACTGGTTGGAGCAAGACTGCAGAGCTGTGGCCCCCATCCCCTCCCCCCTCAGTAAACGCCTTATTGATGATGTGTATTTTGAACAGGCATGCAGATGACCAAAATATAAATGCAGCAAACAAAGTTTCAAAGTTGTTCCCCTAGAAAACCGTTATAAGGAAAACACTGAACCCATTAAGCGAATTGCTTTCATATTCTGGCATCATCTGCTTTTCTATGTCAACTGCACATCATTAATATAGAGATTACTGAATTCAGTATTTTAATATTTTAAATATATTTAGGCAGTTTTAAGGGTTTTACAACATTTTGTTGTGGTGTTTTATGATGGAAATATTGCCACAGGTGCTTCATATGAATTGCAAATAATGAAATTTTGGTCATATACCTTTGTTTTGTTATTTTGAGAAGTGATCTAAATATTTTGGCTGTGAAACAGATGGAAAATTGACAAGCCTTGTGCTGCAGTTCTATGGATGTTTTGCCCTCTGGGTCTTTGAATATTATGTCAGCCGTTTGTATTGTGAAACGGAAATGCTCCACAACGTACTGTGCATGTTTATGTGAGGGCTTTTTAGTTATTTTGATCAGCGGATCGAAAAAACTGCATGTTAATACCGGGTGTAAAAAGAGGCCCTTTGATCAGTGCACACACTGTTCATGAAGCTCATTGAATATCATGAAGCCTGAGTTTCCATTTCATCCTTGCCATTCAAAAGCAAACCTAATTGTGCCTACAAACACACCTGATTTTTCATTTACCATTTTTATGTTCTTTTTGTGTGTTTATCAATGTTTAAATAATAATTTAGATTTTATTCATTCAGTAATTATTGTTTTTAGTGTCATTTTTCAAGTGTAAAATTGCTGTATAGGATTTTCATTTGTACATAAGGTACACATCCTTGAAATTAATAAATTAGGAAGATTATAATTTTAAATTTGTAAACTGCCTTCAGTAAGATTCTGCTTTTTGAGACATCTAGCGCCCCCTTGAGAAAAACAGCTTTTTATTACAGTTATTATCTCTATTATCGCTATGCTTCAGTCTTCATCACTGTTCTATTCTGCTTAAAATAATTTGGCAATGTATTTTAAAATGCGTAGAAGGATCATGTTATTTTCTTCTCCGCTCTAGTCCTGGTGGTGAACACTGCAGGGCAGTTGGATGTGACTGTACCCAGCGAGTGAGAAAAGCAGAACTGCGTCTTCTCGCTCTTCAGTTTGTCATGTGTCAGCAGCATTGCTGGAGACGCTACTTCACCTCCCCACTGGGAGAAAGTGCTCTTTGGGGGTAAGAGTTGGCTCCCAGAAGGATTTGTATTATGAAAATGTATTAATTTCCTGTTAAGGTATTTTATCACAACCTTTGAAGTCAGCAGTTTTTGTATGTTCCTTAGGACTGAGGGCCTGCCAGACGGCATAGCAGATACCCTTAATACACTACAGAAAGATTACCATGAGATGAGGAAACAGATTCTAGTAGGCACTCCTCTGGATAACCTTAAGCCCCTGTCAGTAGACTCTGACAAGATAACTACTAGTGCAAACTACAGCCCAGGATCGGTATGACAAAATCTGAAATTGTTAAACATTTGGAAATATATCATACCTAAGGATCATACATAAGTATATCATACCATTGTAATTGTCATTTCAGGTGCTTGAGGCCCATTTAAACTCATTTGACTGTCCAGGAAGGTAGGGGGTCATGGTATTTCAAATTAATATCCATGAGAGAAAACCATTTTTAGCTTTTGTGAAAAGGTTAAAGTTATTTCTGTCTTTTGGCTGTAGTGTGTCGGTAGGAAATATTAGTTTACGTTTACAAACATTAATTTTGACATTAATTGTACTGTTCCAGTGAGATATTTGTTTGCACTAGGAGTCTGACAACAGCCAGTGCTCCACACAGAGATCTGATCATCCTGTCTGTCTGGAATGACTTGAAAAAACAGAACAAATTCAGAAAGGCTAAATACAGACTAAAACTGTGGTAGTGTCTCCAAGTAGTGTTTCAAAAAAACCTACCTGCAAATCTACAGCACTATTAAAAGTTTTACGCACTTATGGAAAAAATACTGTAAAGCAAGGATGCTGTCAAAACTAATGTCATAAATAGATTTACCTTATCATTTAACTTCTGTTCACTAAATTAAGTTAACATTTGGTGTGACTATACTTAGCGTTTAAAGCAGCTTTTACCCTAGGTGCACATAGTTTTACAAGGAGCTTTGCAAGTAGGTTTCTTGAAGCGTCTAGGAAAGTTCTTCTGGATTTAGACACATTTTTTTCTGTTCCATCATGAAGACATCCCACTCCCCCAGAGTTAATAAGTTGAGTTTTAGCATTTTGGAATCTATTCAGCCGATCTCCGGGTCTGGCAATAGCACTTTTAGCATAGCTTAGCATAAATCATTGAATCCAATTAGACCAGTAGCATCGGGTTTAAAAAATGACCAAAGAGTTTCGATATTTGTCCAATTTAAAACTTACCAGCGGAAAATAAAAAGTCGGCCTAATTTTCTAGGCCGATGGGATTAGGAACTACTCCCACTTCGGCTTAATCTTAATCAATTGAGTTTGCTGCCATAACATGGCAGTGATATCACGCAGTGCCTGAAAACGACCAGATCTTCTTACTGGCACAGGGAGCGTGTCTTGTAAGCTGGGGACTACTTTCCAGAGTGGACAGCGCAAGCTCACTGGACCGCGAATTTAAATTATGTAATTATAATATCATATTAAGCTGAGTGCATGTGAGCTTTATTCATATTTTACTGGCATCTTCTTCGCAATCCGCTAGAGATCGTGGCAGCTTCTTACACAGTGGCGGTTTTAGGCATGGGCGAATGGGGCAGTTGCCCAGGGGCGGCGTTTTTTTCAAGACACGTGAGGGGCGGCACAAGCACTAATTGGGGGGAAAAAATCATCTTAATCGCGAGACTGCCACTAAGCAGGGTTCGTGCACCCCTCTACGCTGTCTTAGCTGCTCAACCCCTGCTCGCTCGTTACATACACATTTAAGACTTTGGAGGTGTCTGATTGCTCTTGTGATTGGTCATTTTCAACACACACCGCTTATCATGGCTTTAGGAACCGTGTGTTTGTGTGTTTTTTTTATTTTTATTATTAATCCTTTATAAACAACAATACAACACCAATACATATTTTGCCGTAGAATATACAAGTCAGGTATAAAACATGAAACATAAGAAATAGTCTAGTCATTTCAATAATCAGGGATGTGATTTTCCCGGATTAATCCGGAATTCCGGATTTTCGGACCTGAAAATGTGACTTATGTGAATAATGCAGTTCTGAATTTAAAAAAAAAAAATGGAAGGGGGGTTGCGGATGGCGGAGTGTGATTGGTCCGATCACCTGTCAATCAAGCTCCCTGCTGCGCAGTGCAAGTTACCTCAGTCGTTCTCACGCTACAGTGGTACCGTGACAAGAACATCGCCGGATCGGATGATCTGGGTATGTATTATTTAGGGTTGCCAACCTTCCCTTGAAGAACGGAATCGTCCCGTATTGAGCTTAAAAGGGACGCACTTTGTCCCGTATTTCCAGGAGAATCAAAAATAATAAAAAAATCATTCACATTAGTGTTAACTCAGTGATAAAATTACACTCATCGGACACTACACTTATTCGCAATCACAAATATACATGATTTGCTTTAAAGTCTTGTAAATTAAACATTTCATGTGTGTGCTGTCCGGGCGCACTTCAAGTGCGCACACCTGAAGCCCGGGTGCACGAAAAGCCTGTCTAATAGTGCCTAATTACTGAACTAAGATATCACATGTGATTGTGGTAATACTGTCAAAAACACAGCGTTAAACACAGTTGCTTGTGTCAAAAGTAAAAGAAAAGTCTCTTTCAACACTACTTGACATCATCATAAAAAAAAAAAAAATCTTAACCCTACTCTTCCTTCCTTCTAGCTTGTACTTATTTGAACATTGCCTGCTATACGGTATTATGAGCACTTACTAAGTTGTTTTTGCATCTCTAGGATTAATTGCTTGATGTTTTCCCCACTTGTAAGTTCACTCAAAAATTATAATTGTGTCATTATTTACTCGCTTACATGTTTCTTGTGCTAAACACCAAAAAAAGCTATTTTGAGTAACCCAAAAGTAGCATGTCCTCATTGAATTTAATACAATGTTCAACAGAAAAAAGAAACCCATTCATATAAAAACCAGCTGAGAGTGAGTAAAGGATGGATATAGTGTAGAAGTGTATAATGTTTCACCTTTCATATTTGTTAATTCAATACTGCTGAATACACCCACTCTTCCTGAAAAATAAAAGCACTGTTTGTTTTATTCATAGTATGTTTATTTGTAATGTGTATCTATTTGAATAACAAAGATAAAATGACAATGATTTTTATCTTTGCTCATTTTTGCCTAAATATCTGCTCTTCTTTATTTTATACTTTGTTACCTTGAAAGGCTTTATTTTTATACAAAAGGCAAGTAAGTGTGACTGTACTGCTCAGACAACTTGCAAAATAGTAAAATTAATGACAAAGAATCATGATATAATCCTGATATTTTTTTCAAAATACATGATAGCTCGGTGAATATCATCAAACACTTGGCAGCACAAACACTTGGCAGCAAACTTGTGCTGGAATGGTAGTATAGTTCCTTATCATATCGGCCTAAAACATTTAGTTTTTCTGCTGGTCTTGGCACATAATATAACTGCCGAAGAGTCAAGTTTAAAAAAATAAATATCGAAACTCTTTGGTCATTTTTTTACCGTGATGCTACTGGTCTAATTGGATTCAATGATTTATGCTAAGCTATGCTAAAAATGCTATTGCCAGACTCAGTAACAGTAAAACTCAACTTATTAAGAGTTTGGGAATGAGCCTATTTCCAAAAAAGTGGCGTAATCCTTTAAGTACTGGCTATTTTCAGACTCCTTAAATGTTAGAAAATGTAAACTGAAAATTTCTAACACACTACAGCAAAAGATAGAAATACCTAAATTAAAACATTTTTTTTTAATAATAATTAGCTTGTGAAAATACTAGTGTTGTAATAATTTTGGCAACTACTGTATTGTTGGAGATTCAAAGCATAAGAAAATAAATAAAGAAAAATTAAGCATAATTGAAAAGCATGAATATTGTGCTGCCACACTGCAATTGACAGCCAGGACGCTAGAGGTTGACAGTGTAGACAGTGATGTAACTCCTTCAAATCAAAACCTGGAAATATTTTTAAGAGCTAGAATAAGAACTTTGTAAACAAAAAAAACAGATTTTTGTGCAGGTGTATAAATATGAAAATCCAGTTTCTGTCCTGTACTCCAGTTATAGTATACCTTTTCCCTACATAATATCAGCACGGTTTGCCAAAGCCCTGTTTTGTCATACTATATAGTGAATTTTTGCAAATTCAGCGTATTATATTGTTATGTGTAGTACCAATGCAAGTGGCGACAGAGTGGATGAAGAAATGAGAGTACTGAGCACTGAAGTTTGTCAGGACACTGAAGCTGCTATGGTAGTTCATTTACATACTATTATTTATTTGATTTAAATTGTGATAAATCAATAATTGTACCTATATTATGAGTGTTATATTTAGAATGACCAGTATTTGTCCTTTCTGAATAGGATGACACACAAGATGACAGCAACAAGCAAAATAAAGCTCTGGCCTTTTTACCCAAGTCTCTAGGAGCCTCTGCTGAGAAGAATCCTGGTATGAATCTCAAATTGAAGAAATAGAAATAAACCAGAATCATTTTTAGCAGTGCTTTGTATGCATGCTATGGTAGGTGACATCAAGGATCCGAATAGCAGCGAGGCTTGGTTCGATGCTGAAGAGGAACTTGGGTCTCCAAATCAGGATGGAAAAATGAAGAAACTGATTGAAAGGAAAGAAAGTATGGTCTTCAAAATATAAAATTGTTATTTATATTAGCATTATGGTTGCAAAGCTGAAATACTGTTCTTTAAGAACCTTATTCATGTTGGCTTTTTATTTAATATATCTTATGCTTGCTGCTCTTTCACAGGGAGTGTTGAAGATGAAGCAAGTAATTCCCTCTTGTGCATTACAAACTTGCCTGGCAGTATCACTGAGGTAGAATGTGTTCAAATATAAAGTTAGTTATGGCCTCTAGGAGGCAGAAGACACAACTAAATGTTCTATTTTCTGTAGCGTGAAATGCTGCTTTGGTTTAAGAAGTACAATGCCACCAATGTCAGCATCTCCACTTTCAGCGACAATATGAGGTAAGCGTTTCCTGTGTATGAGTTTAACCACTGGTTCAATTTAAGTAATTTATCAACAGTATAGTTTTTGAATTTGAGTGTTTTGTTTTTCTGTGAGTTGAAATGGTATTTGCTGCATTACACTTCACCTAGACACAATAATTATCAATCTAAGTTAATAAGAAACCTTTAAAATTAAGTACTGTAGCGTAAATAACCATAGACAAATAGTTTCAGTAGGTTTCTTGCTAGAAAACCTCGCTTAACTAGTATTACTGCTCATTTTGCCTAATCTGTCTCTTCTGATTGATTGTACCAGTACAGCAACAATCAAAAGCCTACAGCGCCGCACCTAAACTTTGATTGTTACAGTCACTAAACTGGGAGTAGTAGCATGTTTGAAGATTCAGTGTTTGTTTTTTGTATTAATCTTTATAGATTTTGTAGTATAGTTGAATGCAGTGGTTCTGGGCATTAAAACATTATTAGAGATTATCATTAATGAATTGCCATTTGCCTGTGCTTACTTAGGGCAGCTATCGTTTATCTCATGAGCCCCAGCGATGCCAAGGCAGCAGTCAAAGACCTGAACGGGTGCTCCCTCCAAGGCCACACTGTTCAAGTGGTGCAACTTTTTGGGCCTGCAGTAGCTAATCCTAAACTGATCAGTGATCAGCCCCATAGCACCTCAAAAAGCCATGAAGAAGCTGCTGGAGATGGACTGAGAATGAAGGGTGTAACCTACAGTTCTTCCTCTGGTGTAAGTATGAAGTGGTAGGCTTTTTTGAAAACTTGCAATGTCCAAATCTCATCACCTTACTTTAGCCAGGTTCACTACAGTTATCTTAAAATAATGTATTCTAATTTGAGTAATACGGGTAGGTTTTTGCGGCATGGCACTGCGTCATTACCAGTGGTGTAGTCTAGATTTTTGTAGTGAGTATACTTTAATAACAAAACATTAGCCTTACCATTAAAATGTATTTTAGATATTTTATCTTTTATATCTAATTCAAAATTGGATGTGTGCGTTTGTGTATATACAGTATATATATACAACTCTGGAAAAAAATAAGAGACCACTGCAATTTACTCCTAAATCAGTATCTCTTGGGAGTATGACAAGCATTTCATGCCAGTGTACATACTTCATTATGTTTATTGAGGTACTTATTTGGTGAGCACCTGAATCCAAATGTATTTAACGGGAAAAGTATACAAAGCACTGCTGTAATCAACACTATCCTCTTGCAGTGTGACCAATTGGATGGTAGAAAATGCTTGAAGTCTTTCAAAAGTAATTAGAAATTTGAAAATAAACATTAAACATGCCAAAAACAGTGAATAGAAAGATAAAAAAAAAAAGGCCTCAATCCTAGCTTTACTGACACAAGGATTCAGTGAGTGTCAAGTTGCTTCTATCCTTAATATTTCAAAGACGGCAGTTCACAAAAAATGTGTATTGGTGAGATTAACAGTTTTAAGAATAAAACCCAAGAGAAACTGATTTCTGGCTCTCACAGACCTGTAACAACTTCTTTAAGAGGCTTCTCTGTCCTCCACTTGTTACCTGTGTTAATGCCATCTGTTTGAACTCATTATCAGTATAAAAGACACGTGTCCACAACCTCAAACAGTCACACTCCAAACTCTACTATGGACAAGATTAATGTGACCCAGTGAAGACCTGGGACCAAAGTAACAAAGGCTACCATCAGTACCGCACTGTGCGTCAGACGTGTCCCCCTGCTTAAGCCAGTACACGTCAGGCACATCTGAAGTTTGCTACAGAGCAGTTGGATGATCCAGAAGAGGATTGGGAGAATGTCATATGCTCAGATGAAACCAAAATAGAACTTTTTGGTGACACTCAACTTGTGGTGTTTGGAGGAGAAAGAATGCTGAGTTGAATCCAAAGAACACCATACCTACTGTGAAGCATGGGGGTGGAAACATCATGCTTTGGGGCTGTTTTTCTGCAAATGGACCAGGATGAGTGATCCGTGTAGAAGAAAGAATGAATGGAGCCATGTATTGTGAGATTTTGAGTGAAAAACATTACTGCTGTAAAGAAGATCTGCATGGAGGAGTACCAGAAACAGTGTGTGAAGACTTGCAGAAAACCTTTGACCTCTGTCATTGCCAACAAAGGGTAACAAGTATTGAGATGAATTATGAAATTTTGTTATCGACCAAATACTAATTTTTCCACCATAATTTGCAAAAAAATCTTTATCCTACAGTGTGATTTTATTTATTTATTTTTCTCTCTCTCTCTCTCTTTTTTTTTTTTTTTTTACAACTTGCCCAATTGGCCTTTTTCATGCGCCGCGTTTGAAAACCGGAAGCTTTAAATGGTTGTGTAACAAAACTTCCAATGTAGCCAGCACAGCTGGTTGAATGGTGTGGTGCAAACAACCTGTCTCAATTTGAGTAAGACAAAGGAAGTTGTGATGGACTTCAGGAGGAACTCTGCTGACCACCCCCTACTGACCATTGACAGCTCGGATGTGGAGAGTGTCAGCAGCACCAGATTCCTGAGGGTGCACATCACAGAGGATCTCACCTGGACCACCAACACCATGTCGCTCTCCAAGAAGGCACAACAGCGCCTACGCTTTCTCTGCTGGCTGAAAAGGGCAAGTCTCCCTCCACCCATCCTCACCACATTCTACAGGGGAACCTTTGAGAGTGTGCTGACCAGCTGCATCACTGTCTGGTACGGGAACTGCAGTGCTGCTTACCGCAAGACCCTACAACAGACAGTGAACAGAGCCGCAAAGATCATCTGTACTCCTCTCCCCTCCCTTCTGGACATTTTCCTTTCATGATGCTCCGGTAAAGCCATAAGTATCATAAAGGACCCCAGCCACCCCTCCCATCATCTCTTCCAGCTCCTACCATCAGGAAGACGCTACAGGAGCTTTTTCCCCCAGGCTGTGAGCCCTCAATTTCAACCACCTCAACCCCCTTGTATAGTCTGTCTAGCTTATGTGTATGTAAAGTCAACTATTTATAGTATATGTATAGTTACATGTATAGGTTTATAATATTGTATTTAGGTTCATATTTATGTAGCACCGTGGTCCTGCGAGACACATTTCGTTCCACTGTATGTCCACACATGTAGTGGAATGACAATAAAGCTTGACTTGATTTGACTTGAATGGCAATATCTGTGGCACGGGTGTATTTGTTGCGATTAATTAACAATTCATCATTGATGCTTCATCAAAATACGTTAACCACAGTTTACCATCATTAATTGGGTATGATGAAATGAGGAGAAATGTTGTCATGATATTCTGACGCATGTGTTTCTTAGCTATCCACTTTCAGAGACAGATGGGGGAAAAAATTCTTTAAAAAATATAAGAATGACGTACAAAAAACACCACATTAAAGAGCAATAAAATCTGTGTTCAAAAGGCGTTTATGATAACAGTACATTGGGCAATAATTAAAAACAATAAAAATGGCACTATGAAAAATAACATTAAAAAACTCATTCCAAGTATTTCTTCAGCAGCAACATAAGCAGCCTTGGGCAGATTCTCAGTTAAAATACTTTTACCTTAGATGATACCCGACCATTTGTGTAATATATTCCCAGAGGATATGTCACGTTTGAGATGGTAAAACCAGTTATTTTTAATTGCTCTGACTGTATTTGCAACAACTCCAGTTTGATCTTATACGTGATGATTGTAGCCTAATAGAAAGTAAAGTACTTAAAGTGCATGAAAGTAATACTATTACTAATTTTAACAGTCTTTTGTCGTTGTTATTTTTTTTTTTTTTTGTAAGATTTTATTGATCTATAATGTGAAATGCTTGTATGGGATTCTTGCTTTTTTTTTTTTTTTGCTTTTTTTAACTAAAAGGCTGGTCTTTCTCTGAAGCATTGTAAATGCACCTGGTGGTCCCATTAATGTCATGTCAACATTTGTCCTCATCTCATCAGACTCGATTAATTATGGAAAATTGTGGTAAACATATTTTGATGAAACATCTATGATGAATTGTTTATTTATAAATCACAACAACCCAGTGCTACGGGCATTTATACAGGCTACAGTGGAAGTTATTTTACACAACTACACAAAGCTTCGGGTTTTCGAACACAGAGCGTGAAAAAAGCCCATTAGTTGCTGACTAAATACTGTTTTGCCCCACTGTATATAACTGAAATGATACTTTGAAAATGAAAATATTAGGTGGCAGTAAATTACTGATTTTATTACTGATTCATTCAGTTGATTCGTTCGAACAGCTGATTCATTCGGGAACAAAGCAAGTCCCTGCATCCCCGTGTGCTACTACCCACCCATTCTGGCCTAAATAAAAATTTGGATGGATAAAATGCACATTGGGACTCAGGCAGTGATTGTCTTTATGAATAGGTGATTGGATTAATTCAATTGATTTGTTTAAAAACGCAGATTTGTTTTATAAATGAAACGAGCTGTGTTAATGGAGATGTGTTTCTGCTCAGTTGCGAGTTCATTTTAACTTTAAGTTGACGAAATAGATCAAAATTAGGCAGTACTGTTATAGTCAGAAGTGTAACTAGGCTAATATACACACAGTAATAACTTTTTATTTATAGAAATTACTTACTGTTGTGTCTTACAAGCCAAAACCCCCCTGCTGTTTTCGTTTCCTGTACCGCGTATGATAGTATCAGGATTGTCTGGCTCATTGCAGTTTCTACAATGTTAACATTCCTGTCAACTCTTCACCGGAAGCAGCAGCAGCTTCAGGGGCAGGCTTTACTACAACACTTAAAGGGTTAAGTCCGTCCTTTAGTGATTCACATTAGTTAATTTCAAGCTTGCACAATCACGCTCTTTCTTTTAACAAGTATTGCGATTATTAAAAAGTTTGTGCTTCGCAACACAGACAGGGTAAATTTATGAAAGAACATGTGAAAGGTATGTGACAATTGTTACATAGCCGCATGATTTTTTGTGGGTTTACACAAATCTTCTTTCCTAGAGGGTATATGGCATATAGCTGCGTATCATGTAGACTACACTACTGGTCATTAGGTCACGTCTGTAAAGATACATACATTTGTCATTTTATTTATATATATGCTCTGATATTAACTTATATATATATAAGTTAATATCAGACCATTTTTGCTTTTGAGTTCCAAACCCTTAAGATATCATTATGTTTTTGACTCAGGGGCCGCGCTGTAGTGTGGACAGGTTGACCAATGTCTGCGACTCACCCACAGCCTCAGGCACCTGTGTGCCAAAGCACTACGCCACCATGGGAAGCTTTGACACAATCGTGGCCCGGCTGTCAGAGCGCCACCCAAATGCAGGCCGCCAGAGGATCGTTGATGCACTCCTGGAACTGCGGGCCAAGCATCAGGGCTTCCTCAGTGGGCTTCCTTTGAGATCTATTGTGGAAATGACTTCTGAGCTTCTAACACAGGCCTCTACTCCGACATATATTTGATTTAGTACTGATTTAGAGTAGAGTTAAAGGCCTTGTATATAGTTCCCTGACCAGTATGACTGGATCTTAGTTGTCAGATCAGTTTTTTTCAGCTATCTAATGTAATCTACAGCAGTTTCGTTTCAATTCATTCGTCCAAGCACGTCTTTCTCCTGGAAATGTTGTTATTTTGTATTCATTTCAGGTTTTCATCTCTGCTGTTTTCAGTTATGCCAAGTGCATATAGAAGTTCCCTTGTGTTTTCTGAATAAAACTGTTTTCTGTGTTTCTTATGATTCGATGAGTGCAAGCCCAGGCACAGCGCAGAGCTGCACATTTTAAAAGTCTTTTGTTATTGTAAAAATGGTCAGTGGTGGAGGTACCCTTATATATCTTGTCAACTCAGGTAAACTTTCTATTCTTGGAGGTACCTAATAGGTTCTCCACAGTTTCGGTGGAACAGGTGGGGATGTAATTAGTGATGGTCACATGACTGCTGACTGCGCTGAATGAAATTTCCAAGCCCGATCTTAAAGGACTTAGATGCTTAATGTACTACTGTACTGACATGAAAAAACATTTACAAAACATTCTAAATGTAATCTAAGAAACGGCATGCAACACGTTTAATGTAATTTGACAGTTGTATGTGAGATACTGATTCATACTTTAGAGCAAAATATGATTGTGCCGTCCATAAAACTCCTTTATTGGTTACGAAATTCAATTAATCAAAGGGTTAAACGTCCTTTTAACCCTCATGTACTGTTCGAAATCAGTTTATTTCCTGTATGGACCGGGTCAAATTGACCCTAATTGGATTCCAT
>JAUMHG010000047.1:11018901-11039201 GCA_032359395.1 Enteromius anoplus | reverse complement strand
TTGCTTGATATTTTCCCCACCTGTAAGTCGCTTTGGATAAAAGCGTCTGCTAAATGAATAAATGTAAATGTAAATGTCATCACATCACTTACCACAGCAATCCTTTTTTCCTGATTTAGGACTTTGGACAAGCTAGAACTCTCAACTCACGATGTGACTTTAGCCAGAACTTAGAGAAAAGAGGATGTGATACCCCTTTCATAGAAAATCCCAGGAGTGGCATCTCTCTGTCACAGAGCAAGCCTCTGAGCTCCAAAGGTTCTGGGGCGACCCAGTATGATGTCATCCAGATATACCCACAGAAGATCTCTCTCAGTTTAAGGCCTGGTATGCATCTTCTGATTGATTTCGGAAGTAAAACATTTGTAGATATCTTGAAAAAGCATGCCGGTGTAATCTGTCCTATATCCTACAGGTGACCAGACCTCGTTTGAAGTACAAGTGCGTCCTGTAGAAGACTACCCTGTAGATTTATACTACCTGATGGACCTGTCGCTCTCCATGAAGGATGATCTGGACACAATCCGCAACCTAGGCACCAAACTGGCTGAGGAAATGAGGAAGCTTACAAGTAACTTCCGCCTTGGCTTTGGCTCTTTTGTGGATAAGAATATCTCACCCTTCTCCTACACAGCCCCCAAGTACCAGGACAATCCGTGCAATGGGTAAGAAAGACATTCTCACAGATGTGTGAACAGATGTAAACCGTTTTGGGATTGGCTTTCCTTATGCCTAAATTCAAATGCAAAAGTTTCCTGGGCCTTTTACCCTTTACTGCCCTTTGTTATGCAATGGCGAGAACAGGTACTCGTTAGTGAGAACTGTTTGGACACAGTACTTTCTCATATGGGGAAGTGTGTATTGTCTTGATTTCTTACCCTTGTGATACTAAAAATAGTCCAGCTTTGACGTTGACTTGTCTTATGGAGGAAAAAAGTGCATCATTGACAATTCAAGAAGCACTCAGCATGCCACAGTTCTGGACTTGTTAACCACAGTCTTATGTCACACTTCAAAGTAAACACTCAATTTAGTTAAGAGAAACATTTAAGGTATTTTGCCCTGCTTTCTCTGAGTTATCGCTCTGGTCAAATGCAAAACAGTGGTAGACTTATTGGAAAGTGTGACAGAGCAGATTGATGTTGCAAAGCCAGTGCAGCACATGGCCTAGAGAAGCAGACCACATCCCATCATGCATCAGTGACCATGTAGGTTATGCTTTTAGTCCTTTTGAATGCTCACTGTACCATAACAGATATCATGCAGACATATGACAAAAGTAAAAATATTATTTGACTATATTTTATGAAGTAATTAAACTATATTTCCTATAAAATGCTGTGTTTAATTAAATAATTTTTGCACATGCATATTTAAATCAATTAAATTAAAGTGTTTAAATTGAATAGTTTTAATTTTTTAAAGTGTATAAAACTAAATATTTGGTTGGTTTTAAAAGCATAATATCAATTATATTTAAATGTACAAATAAAAGCGTATAATAATATAATATCAGAAAGCCCGTCATGTCATTAATTAGTGTGTGATTTAAGCGTTTATGTTTAATCTTTTGATTTCTCTCCCTTTTCTTTTGTTATAGATATAAGTTATTCCCAAACTGCGTGCCTACCTTTGGCTTTCGTCACCTCTTATCTCTTACGGACAAGGTTGACCGTTTCAATGAAGAAGTGCAGAAGCAGCTGGTTTCGAGGAACAGGGACGCGCCGGAGGGGGGGTTCGATGCCATTCTGCAGGCTGCAGTTTGCAAGGTAAGCAGTCAGTAAAGACATGTCATTTGCTGATTTATCACTAACCTACTTGACTCCTTCAACTCCCTATAAAGACAGAAATCCTGTCCAGCAAGCTTTTAATGAAAAGAGAGAGTGAATGTCTTATTTTTGGGCCACGCTATCTAAGCATTATCAGAACAGATACAGGTGTCTGAGTTCTTAAAGAGACACGCTAATATTATATGACATCATAGACTGTAAAAATATTTGCTTTGGCATGAACGGCACAATCACAACATCAGAAAGAGACTGTGTGGATTACACTGAATGAGAGAGGAGAGCCTTGCCCATTTATTCCCTCCGCAGTATGTGTTAATCTTGTTAGAGAGACTAGTAAAAACTTGTCGAATTTGCCACGTGTTCCTAATTTTTCAGAATTGCCTGATCATCCTGTTTTTAAATATTCAGCCATCTTAAATTTTAATCTGCATAATGTCTGATGTTTTTATCTAGATGTTCGGGTGAAAGATATATGCATCTATGAGCGAAACTGTACTGGTCACCTAGTTTGAACACCCTTTCTTTTTTGAAAGTACATTTCAAATGGACCTGAGTTATGACAAACATGTTTCATTCATAAATTAGTTTTATACATTTACAACAATTTAACATGAACATGTTATAGAGATATATGGTAACACTTAAGCACAGGGACCAATTCTTCACTACTAGTTGATGATTACCATATCTATGATTAAAATATTATTGCTTATAAAGCACATATTCTGCATAACCATGTCCTACATTCCTAATCCTGACCAAGACCTGCACTAACAACTACCTTACTATTAATAAGAAGAAAGAAGATTATTGAGATAAATTAGTTAGTTAGTTGTTATTGGCACAGATTAGACCTTTAAAATGAAATGCAACCAAAGAGACAGGCTGGCTTAAATAAGTTTCATCTCGCTGTGGCAGGACAAGATTGGCTGGAGGAAGGAGGCCTATCATCTCTTGGTGTTTGCCACCGATGACGTCCCTCACTTGGCTTTGGATGGCAAGCTCGGTGGACTAGTGCATCCTCATGATGGACAATGTCACCTGAACGACAAGAACGAGTATAGTGCTGCAAACCAGATGGTAAAGCTTTTATGCTGTTTTTATAGCATTGCTTGAACCAAACAAACGTTCATCCAGTTCATGCGGAGACACATTTGGGTAAATGAATGAGGTTGGATTGTTTTATTGTAAACGCACTTAATCCTTACTTGCTTGTCTTCGACAGCCACCAGCCAGAAATGCTTGAGATTAACATATAACGATTGTCTAAAAAGCTAAATCCCTCTTTTTCTGTACAGTATTAAGAAACCTTCAAAGTATTCAGTTTTAAATGGATTTGTGCACTTGTTTCCTTCTCTTTTTACCAGATATTCATAACTTTATTTATTTATTTATTTATTTATTTGGCTTTGAACTGGTAAAAATGCCTTATTCCCTCACATATGTCAAAGTGCATGAACAGATGCTGTGCTCGTCTATGTGCAGTTTGGGTTTCATCCAAAGCAGCTGAGTGTTCAACCAGAAGGAAAACAAACAAAAACAGTGTGTGCTTTCTACCGCAAACTAGGATTTAATATTTCTGCATCATCTTGTTCCGTAGAAAACGTTACTCAAATGCGCTTAACGCATCACTGATCATTCATTAAAGAGACTGAGCACAAAACCTCTGGATTCTCATGCAGGTCAATGACAGAGGATGCCTGTAGCTAAGTAAATAGGAAATGGGTGGGAAGGATAAAGGAAACCATGGAGGGGAATCAGAAGAGCAATGACTTACTTTTGCAATCTTCCCAACAGTAAGAGTGCTACAGGGAGTGAGGGATTGAATAAATGCCTCTTACTAATATATGGATACATCTCCACAGGACTACCCTTCTCTCGCTCTACTTGGAGAGAAACTGGCTGAAAACAATATATTCCTCATCTTTGCTGTGACCAAAAGACACTATGTTCTTTACAAGGTATCTTACATTCAGCATCAGCTATTTTGATCGATGTTGAGATTTTTGGGGGGTTTAATTAATGTCTTCTCAATGTCTTTCTACCCGTAGAATCTCACAGCATTGATCCCTGGGACTACAGTGGAAATTTTGGACCAAGACTCCAAAAACATAATTCAGCTCATTGTGAATGCATACAATGTAAGTTTACTGTGGGAGGATTTGAACAGCGTATATGAAGGAAAATGGGCTCTTGTTGACCCCAGGGCTGATCCCTTCATGCTTTAGTTCCTTGTAAAGTGTGTAGAATGTGTATCTTATGGTTCAAGGTTGAAGCGGTGATATATAGTGACAGCCCATTTTGAACGCACTGTTCATTTTTTGTGGAATGTAGTAAACACACTTGAGTGTCAGGCAACTAACAGCACAGTACTATCTAAGTGTGCAAATTGACTCCAGTTTAATTGGCAGCCCAGTTTGATTACTCTTATTATTTTCTGTCAGCTAACAAATGGTTAGGAATTGAATTAGAAACAGATGATGTTTTGGAGTGTGATTTTTAGGAAAGCTTTGTTCTTTCGCTGTGTCTTCACTGCGTGATCACATGATTACATAAGATAAGGAATTTCCTGTTTTTGTTAGTGAGTAACATTGATGTGTTTGCCTTGGTTCACACAGTAATATTTGTAGTCTGGTATTTTCGTCTAATGAAGATCTGATATTCTATGATTTTTTCTGTACTGAAAGAGAAGCGCTGTTTAGGAAATGGACCTAAACAATGTTGTCTGAAGATGTTGTGGATATCTTCTTTTGAGAGTTTCTTTTTTGTATAAACTTAATTTTACATTTAAAAAGTAAGCCCATATAAATAACAAACTTAAAAAAAAAAAAAAAAAAATTATAATTTAATACAATTTTATTCAACCACGACACACATAGCATGATCAGAAATGACAAAAACTTTTCTTTTTCAAAAATATGCACTTATGAAGTTACTTCAGTAGGAGCCTTACTGACTCTTGCAAACTCATCATGGTGATATTATTATTACTGAACATTTATTGAATTGTAACAAGTTTATGACTGATCAGAAATACCAACCAAATATCAAGTCAGGGTTTTTTTTATTGACCCAGTTACACGTCTGACTTTCCGTTTACACAGAAATATACGCCAAAATACCAAAGGCTATGATTACTGTGATGGGTATGATCTATTTTGGTGTTGTTTTGAGTGGTAGTATGCTCTCCAAAAATATCTTTGTGCAACCCTGTTGCACTCCAGTCCATAATGCCCTAGCACCAAAAAATAAAACCACAAAGTGATTTCTCCATTATCACTGAAATTGTTACTAGTGAATGTTCGATGATTTTGTATTGTGCTTGATTTTGTTTTTCTTTCAATGTAGAACATAAGGTCAAAGGTTGAACTGAGCGTATGGGACCATCCTGAAGATCTCGGTCTGGCCTTCACCGCTACCTGCCAAGACGGCCAGCCGCTGACCGGCCTCCGCAAGTGTGCTGACCTCAAAATTGGTGACACTGTTAGTACTTTATACTATTTAAAATATTGCCTGTGCCTTTACACCAACTGTTGAAAGGCGTCACAGCTGATCATGTCCTTCTGTATGCAACTTGAGTGTTTGATGTGAAATCTATGGCAAGGAGCTCAGATCTTATTTATACCTCTTGGATTAAGCTCAGGGTGCTTGATCCTGTTGCCTCATACCAGAAGGGGACTGCTGGTTGTCACAGTCTTAATGAGGATGTAGCCTGGAGAAAGTGGAAAAGCTATTGACCTTACAGCCTTTCAAAGTTTGTTTTTTTTTTTGTGTTGACCTGCATATAATCTCCTGGAAGTGAAACAGATTTTCTTTCACTATCCTTGAGGAAGTGAAAGAGGGTGACAGGGAAATGCAGCAAAATAGTGTTAATGGAAATAACGTGAGATGTTTCTTTGGAGGGCACGACTTGGTTTTTCATTCCAGCCCCAGTTCATTTTTGGTGATTTACGTAAGTCAGAAATGGCTTTGAAAACCAAATGCAGTGACTGACAGATTTCAAACACTTCCTGTGCACAGACTGTGGCCATTTACAGAGACTTCTTGCGGTTTTCTGCAGGTACAAGCAACATGGCTTAAATATTGCTGGACCGTTTAAGGCATATTGTTTGGCTCTTCCTGTGTTAGGCGAAGTGTTGTTTACTCAATGATAACATGTAAGGTTTAAGTAATATGCCATATTCTGCACTCACACATCATTATGCTGTTATCAGAGACTGCAGCCTTACACACTGTTTGGTGTAAAGTAGTTAAGAGAGCCCTTTTTAAGATTTAGGGAACTGAATATTACCGTATCATAACATACAAATGACAGATTAATAGCATCAAGCACACATGCTGTATCAAACGGTGCTTATATTAATGGTTACTTTGTTGAAATGCTTTCGTTTTAAAGTGTTTGCATTGAAGTTGTTGGATATCCCATATATTGTTAATTAGATGCACATTCTAAATCTTCTATAGCACTACTTGGTACATGTCACCATGCAGTGTTCTGACCCTTGGATTCAGGCAGAGTTCTCCGCTCTTGCCTATACCATTCCCATTCTGCCTTATTGAATGTAGAGAACGATCAAGAGGGAAAGTGGAGGGGTAGAGCTGAATACCCTCTCTGAATGGAGCAACCCAATTTTCTCTGGCCGCTCCAATAGACCCAGGGCCTTTTTGTCTCATCCACGAGGAAAATTTGTCACACCGTGCCCAAGTGCCAATCATGACTTTAGAAAGGGGAGCACAGCCCAAACAGAATCCCATGTCACTTACGGTTCTCCGCCGAACCCTCTTAGGGGTCTGTTGCTGCATTTCAATGGACTTGCACAATGGTGCAGGGCTCTTTCTGGGTGAAAAACACAGGCCTTAGATATAGAGGCGGTAGCCCAGATTCTAAAGTTAAGCTTAGATTCCTTTCACAGAAGTAGATTCAAGCCCCTAGAGACTACTAAAATGTCCCATACATAACACATTCGTCTAATCCTATATTAAGCTGGCTGGTGTCCCAGGAAACATCAGTTTACTTTTGGATAGACTTTGTTTGCCATGGATTTATAAAGCTCTGCTCACTCTTGTGCAAATGCGAGAACACTATGCAATAGGGAGGCGTACAGGAGCATGAATACAAATTTCCTCGTATAGCAATATATTTTAGATCCAGCAAGTGGTCAAATAGTACTTATTCTGTTATTCTGACCAATTACTATATAAAGTGTTTAAAAAAAAAAATAGGAATTAGTATTACCATCCAACCAGAGGTCTGTTCCATGAAGCTGATTTTGCTGGTTAGCCAGCTAAGTTTCAGTTTAGTGCGCAACATTTCTAGGTTTTAGGTACCATGAAATTGTTTTGGGTTTTAGTAGTGTTCATCGCCATAGTAACGCTACACTGCTAACCTGCTTTGGGCCAGGTTATATTCTGGGTTAGAGATCTTAAAACGGAATTTGACCAATCAGCAAGGTGACACATGTCTGATGCAATAAAGCCACTCCCCCAGCTCACTCCAAATTAAAGGGCGCTACATGGTAAAACATTGTTTGAAGATAAAATCATCCGTTTTTTTTTTTGTTTTGTTTTTTTTAGATTATTATTTTTAGAAGTACTTCATATTGTTTAATCTTTGGTATGAATTGCACTGACTCTTTCATGAGAAGTGAATCACAATTTCAAGGTGTGTGATTGGCTGCTCATTGCTGATGTCTTACTTAGGGGTGGGGGATGTGACGATAAAAATTACTCCACGATCAGCTTTTTAAGGAATATCGTAGTATCGTGTTATTTTATCATCTCCGTCTCAATATGCTGCACAACGTGACACTGATTCGCAATCAAAAAAGTACTTTATTCTCTTTAAAAGTCTTGCTGATGAAACATTTGATATGTGTGCTGTTCGGACGCGCTTTTTCAGCGAGTAACGTTACGTCTGAAGCACCCGTGCGTGCGCTAAAAGCCTGTCAAATAGCGCCTAATAACTGAACTAAGATATTTATCACATGTGATTGTGGTAATACTGTCACAAACACACAGCGTTAAACACAGTTGCTTGTGTCTAAAGAACAAATAAACAACCAAGAGAAAAACGTGCCAGTATATTAGATGTGTGCAGCTTGTCATTAAAGGGATAGTTCACTCAAAAATTATAATTGTTATTCGAATAGATACACATTACAAATAAACATAATTTGACACAAAGTTCTTCTTTATTTTATACTTTGTTACCTTGAAAGGCTTTCTTTTTAATAAAAAAAAAAAAGGCAAATTAGTTTGTCTGTACTGCTCAAACAAACTGCAAAATAGTAAAATCAATGACAAAGAATCATCGTAATATGATATGTTTGCCATATTGCCCACCCCTAGCTCTGTAATTTGCAAAATAGTCTTAAAAAACCAACTTGAAAAAGAATCGTGATTTTCCCCAGAAAAAATCGTGATATGATATTTTTTCCATATTGCCCACCACTAGTCAAACTTTCATGTGCACATGCTACATTAACTCAGGATCAAGCCCGAATTGACAGAGAAAGTTGATGACCAGCTTCATGGTACCAACAAACCCAGGTTGGAGTGGTTTGGTTTTGTCAACTCAAACTAATTCGGTAACCCTGAGTGTTTTTGTTATTAACTTTTATCTGTTTTTCATTTTAACTGTAGTAATTCTGTTATGCAACAGTCTGACATGTTATTTTGTACTTACAGAAAATTAAAACAAGCTCTTTCCATTCCGATTAATGCTTTAGTTTGCCGCTCCTCTGAAGGCCTTAGGCCTCTTATAAACAAATTCTGCAAAGACATAGATCGAACTAAAACATTAGCAGTGTGATCTGATTGGGTTTAATTCCAATGGCACTTTTGGCCAGTGATGGCTCATCTTTATATAATATTCACTCCACCTCTTTCTCTGCCCAACCCCACAGACTTCATGGAGTTGCTTTCTGCCATGTACTCGTGACTCACATGTCTCCTTAATCCAATTCTGCAGCCCATTGCCTCACTGAGGAAATACTTATTGCTGTGTTTTTGTCTGTCTGTGACCCCTCACTTTTCCAACTTTTTTTTGTGTTTCTTTTATGCATGATCTTTAAGATGCAGCATGTTAATGTCCCATGTTTTACAATACCGCTTTCAACATGTTATTTATATACATTCGATAAGTCACACATTGTAGAATGTCTCTTAACTAAATGCTTTTGATCATCACAAATCCTAAAATAAAATAATATTCTTTGCAGAACCCATTTATTTTATTTTTAACAGCACAACTGTTTTCAACATAGATGGTAATGAGAGATGTTTCTTGAGCATAATATTGAATTCGAAACTAACAAATGAAACTCTATTCATTGTTGGACAGGTCCAAATTTTTAGCAGTTATTCATGATTTCATGGGAAGCCAGTACAAGAACCTTTTCCACATGAATAATAGAACAAAAGTACCCTTATACAGAATTATACAATATGTGACTTGCCTCCCTTTTGTGTCAAGTCTCTTCTCCATTTCTATTTTTACTCTGAGTGTTTTCTTTAGGCTGTTACTTCGCTGTTGAGAGACCAGTGTTGTCAAAGTAACAGCAACCCCTTTTCCATTCCGATAGCTTCTGTGACATCCGTAGCCTTTCATTGTGATTTAAGAGGACATGTGACCCTCTAGTCTATCTCCACCAGTATGACCCTCTGTGGCCCAGTGTTTGGCTCTGAGCTTTAGACTCTCGGGTCTGGAGGGCTCACTGATGTGAAACAGTACTTCAAAGTGTTCAGACACAGCATGTTGGGCTTGTCTGCTCCCCTGGGCGGTTCTGAATCAAAGGCCAGCCAGGCTACATGTTTTTGAAAGTGTCAGGTTTTCTGCCCCTGAGGATCCGCACATCAAATTTGCTCACTTCTGGGAAAAGAATTGTTGGAGGGATAAAGACTCTGCACTGCATGTTGCATAAATCCAGTCCAGTTGTAGGAAACTTAAGCCACATCTCATGTGAAATGCTGGATCTGAGAAATGAGTTTCAAATTTGATCTCTCCATCTAACCTTAAATTGATTAATGTCGATCAAGTCTAGGCTAGAAAGGCCTAGATGAAGCCTCTGATGTTTAGACTTCCTTCCGCTGGGTGGAGTCTGTCTTTGCTCCGGTCTGATTAATCTGACAAGTATGATCTACATCAGTTTGTGAAGTTTGCATTGTTGAACCTTTGGGTTAGTTGTCCCAAAATAATAATTGCTTAAAAGTTTTGTGGTTAACACAAGCTCAAGATTTATAAATTTACCACTTAATATACTAGTCAACTTTAGTCAAGTATTAGTCAGTGTTGTTTTTTTTTTAAATACCTTATATCCTTTATGGCCTTGGAAACAAAGCAATTACTTTAAGGCCTCGTTTAAAGGATCCTTTGAAATGGGACAGCCATGTAAGAGCCGCTGTGACGCATTTGGCTTTGGAATGCAGCCTTTGATTTGTGATATTTGTGTTTTTAGTCTTAAATACGAGAAAGTAAGTGGCATGTCTTTTCTTGCAGGTCTCCTTTAACATAACTGTAGAAGCTCGAGGATGTCCTCCGAAAGGCACCAGGAAGAGCTTCAGCATCAGGCCTGTTGGTTTTAAAGACCGCCTGGAGGTCTCCGTGGACTACCGCTGTGATTGCAGCTGCACATATTACACCAAGACCAACAGCAGCCGCTGCAACTCCTCCGGCACCTACAGCTGCGGGATGTGCCGCTGTGAGCCTGGCTACCTGGGGGCCCGCTGCGAGTGTGAGGAGGGTGAGGTCGACCACCACCACCTCAGTGCTTGCCGTGAGGCCGAGGGCAAGCAGGTGTGCAGCGGCCGTGGGGAATGCAGCTGTAACCAGTGCCTCTGCTACGAATCCGAGTTCGGCAAAATCTACGGCACCTTCTGCGAGTGTGATGACTTCTCCTGTGCCCGACACAAGGGTGTACTGTGCTCAGGTGAGGTGAAAGAATTGATCTGCTTCCAATGCACGGTGCATTTCAAAGAGGAAATCTTTGCATTTCAGTTCCACAGTGCATTTTTACATGCACCTTGCGCTAGTAAATTCAGGTTAATGTCCTAGTTTTTCAACATTGTCTCAAACCATTCGGCTTATTTGGCTTGCCACGGGCCTCTTTAGGATGCAACGTTTGTTCCAGATGCATTTGATCAGTTCTTGTCCAAGAGCAGTTGGCTGGCACCCCATCTCTTCCTCTCCACAGGACGTATCTCTGCCATGCCACAGTGAGAGCTTTGTAGAAGGCTGCATTTGTTTATACATGCACACAATAGCTTGTCTATGAGGAATAAAGCTCAGTGTTTTTCTTTAGTCAGCAGAAACTGTCAGCCCAGCACAAAATGGACGTTTGTTGAGCCTTTGTAGCAATAATGTCATCAGTACAATCGAGAATATGTCCTGTTCCTGCTATGTCAGCCGTGGAAAACTTCTGTGGAATCTGATGAAACTGATTCTGTGTAAAGCTCATCTGCAGTAATGAGTCCTTAATGAATCTGGGCGATTTATGCTTTTTCGCACTACTTTGCCATGGTGAATTAACTTGGACAATTCTTGTAAACTCGCTAATAATGGCTGTGGGAAAAGGCGAATGTTGATGAGAGTTTTGTAGGTTTGGTTCACTTGTTTAATGCCTCATAAACATGCTTTGTGGCATTTTGATTTGGCTGTCATGCTCTGGTGAGAGCAGCTTGTTAAGTAGTTAGTGAGCAGCTAGGTGTTTAGGAAGGAACTGTTCGTGTAGTCTCCAATTGCTACTGTTTTTGAGAAGAGCGCTTGGGTTGCTCAGACTGGCGGGCCGGTTGAGATTAACTTACTCAAAGGCACCTTTCATAAATCGGGGGTTCATGAGGGAACTGTAGGAGGTTTGAGTTGATGAAAAGCTAGAAAATAAATATATCGTAACGCAAAACTAACCCTTATGAAAAGGTTTTATTATAGTAATAGTGTAGTAACCAAGGTGTTTATTGAATAGTGTTTGTATAACCACAGTTTTACTATAAATTTTGTGGTTAAACTGTGGTTAGTGAAGCAAAGCCATGGTTAGTTTGTGGTTACCATGGTTTAACTAGTAACAATGTTTTTGTGTGTTTGTTTGTTTTGTTGTAAAACCAAGGTTAATTTTCATAATTCATCATTTTCCTTTCCAGTCAACAGACGTTTCGGACCTTCCTCAGTGTTCACATTCTATGGTTTATTTTATTTTATTTTTTACTAAATTATTATTATTATTATTATTATTATTATTATTATTATATCATGCTATGTAAAATTGTAATATTCTATGTGTTTTACAAATAACATGCAAACGGTTAATTTTCTTTCTTTTTTTACATTCGAGAAGATTAATTAGTGTTAAGGCCCCTGTATGTCTTGCATTTTATTTACTTTAATCTTAATCTTAAGAGTGTTGTTTGTGGAGAAATAGTCTTGTTTGCTTTTCAGCGTCGATAGTTGTGATAAAGCAAGGTGAGTAAACACGACCCAGTTGAAGAGGAAGCTGTGCTGAATAAGTTAAATGGTCCCATGGGGGTGGAGCTTCCTCCTCTGCCTCTTTATTACGGGGTCACTGGGCTCGGTGAGCATGTCATGACTCTTGAAGTCTGACGGCTTCTCAGTACTATACAGTTGGACAAGAATAAGCAGTTTGAAGACAGTGTTGCGTAACTTTTTATTACCACGTGCCATATATAGGTGTGTATATATAATAGTGGTTAAAAAAAGGCATCTTTAAAGTCAACTTGAAAAATAAAGTAATTTAAATGTAAACATGACTTTAAAATAATCATAAGCTCTTTTATTATTGTTCTTTTAAGCATAGTCCCTTGTTGATACACCTGGAGTAAAACAAAGCTTTGTTTTTCTTGAAACTCTTTTTAACTGAATTACCGTTGACATGGTTTTCTCAGCTGTACTCTTGTTTGTGTATCACACTCCACACCCTTCTGTTACTTGAAACAGCGTTTTCAATAACAGTAGCAAAATAAAACCAAAACAAGATTCAGAGGTCATGCTGGACCGTTGGATCAAAGTCCTTTTCTGGAATGCAGTTGCAATTTTCTGTATATATAGAGTAAGGCTGTCACGATTTCGATTTTAAATCGAAATTCATGCGAAATTCAATCTCGATTATCGAATCAAAATATGGAATCATCGATGCTGCCACGCCCCCAAGTCCACGTCAGCTTGGGTAGCCAAGCAGGGAAAAAAACCACGCTTGTTGAAGTGCTTCGAGTCAACCTAATAGTTACAACAAACAGCCAAAAGATAGCATGGCAACTAGGGCTGTAACGATTCACGATATCAAACCGAAAAATCGCGACACTCAGATCCACAATCCTGTGTCGCGGTGTGATGAGGGAGAATCGCGACACACCACGTGACTACCTTTCCAATCATGTGACGCCTGCCTGCAAAAGTTGAGCTATTTGAAGAAGAGTGTGAGGAAACATCGCAACCAACCCAGAGATTGCGGACCCTTCTTTGGTGTTCAGTTTATAAAGATTTTTCAAATGTTATTTAAAAAAAATTTTGTTTTAAAAGTCTTTATATGAACCGAATCGTGGGTTTGGTGTATCGTTACAGCCCTAATGGCAACTGCAGACGCAGGAGACCCGTTGACAGAACTTGAACCCCCTCCTCTTTCACTGAAGTCAGCGGTGTGGAAGTATTTTGGATTTCCAGTGAGTTACGTTGACAACGTTCGTTTTGTCGACAAAAAAAAAAAAAACAGTTTGCAAGCTCTGCTATGTACGTATACCACATTATTCCACTGGCAGCACGACTAACATGGCAGGGCATCTCTGCAGGCACCACAAAAACATTGATCTGATTTATCTGTTAAACCGACAAGTGTAACTCCCGTCTTCATTTGGAATAAAACTTCCAAGTAACTCATCACGTCCAAAGGCAATTACAAGCGCAGTAGGAGTATTTATAGCCGCGGACACGGACCTTATTCAGTGGTAGAAAACTTTGCCCCATATATGAAGCTCACACAAGTGAACATTTAGCAGAAGTGCTTTCAAATTTTCTTTTTTAAAAAGAGAATCGAATCGAACCGTGACTTTAGAATCGAAAATGTTATCGAATCGAGGATTTGGAGGATCGTGACACCCTTAATATAGAGACATTTGAAGGGTAATGCAGAGACAGCTGGTGATCCTGCAATTAGCTTACTACAGTTTCTTCTGGACATTTTACAGTTTCACAGACATCATACTAAATTATTTGACGGCAGAATGGTGTGATCGATCATTTAGAATGAAGTCCAGAAAGCTGTGCATCAAATTTTAATGAGACATTTAGTTTTACATAAGACATGTGTGCTTTTCTCTAAATCTGTATTATTAATATGTTAGCTTGACTGTTGTTGCACAATGGATTTTTCCTTCTTTTAGTCCACATTCAGTCAAAGGTTTACCTCATTACTGGACATATGTTTTGAATCTCTGCACTATAGCATATCTGAGTCTTCAGAAGTGTGAGAAGTCACAGTATGTTAAAGCTATTGAGCTGTTTTTGTACTGCGTTGTAGTCTTGTTCTTTGCATCTGCTATTGATTTTAAATTGCTTAATAACAGAGAGAGACAGAAATAGTGACCAAATGCCTATAAATGCATATAAATGTACTCCTTTTTGTTTTTTAAATCCTCAACCTTGTTGTTGTGGTTTGTGTGGACCTAGTCAATTAAAAGTGTTTGTGTTTGTTGTAAAGCTTTGTTGCTCTAGAAAATTGCCAACAAGTCCTCCAACCAATATGCCTGTATAGGTCGTTTGTACATAGCGGCAAAATACGACCTTGTTTAACGCGGCGCTTAATTCGCGCGAATCGCGCTGCAGGATGTCTAATTGCGTCTTTGCATTGTAAATCACTCACGCTTAATGCATTTATTTATTTAATATAATCGTATTATAATAACCTGACCATTTTTACACTACAGTTTCAGTTGTTTTTTTTTTTTTTTTTTATACATTTATTTATTAATAATGCGTTAAATTGGTCAGAAGTGACCGCAAAGAAAAACTATTTAAATTTCAAATAAATGTTTTCCTTGTCAAATGTTAATGTTTCTAAAGAACCCTGAAAATACTACACCTTGAAGACTGGAGTAATGCTTCTGAGATTTTGCTTTGTCATCACACCAATAAATGTACATTTTAAATTTCATTACATTAAGCAATATTAATCTTTGGCTGCAATTTTGATTAAGTAAATGCATCTTTTGTGAGCATAAGACACTTAAAAATAATAATAATAAAATAACTTACTGTGTATACTGCATGGGTCAACACCTAACTTGATTTTTTGTTCGTAAACAATCATACAATGGCTCTTGAAAGACACGAACTTGCAAAACATATCAGGAGTGATGTTTGTTGTTGTAGGTGTTCATGTAGTTTTTTTTCTTAAAAACATAACATTTGCAGTCTATCCAAGAAATATGTTAGACACCTGGTTTATTTGGAGCTGTTTTTCTGATACTTTCAGATGTTAGCTTTATTCACAGGGATCAGATGAGATGTAGTATGTTGAATACCAAACATATGCTGTAATTGGGATGCAATGTGGTTCCATTTAACGTTTGGCGATCGTTCCACCAACCCATCTCTGTAACTGTACACAGACCATTGACATACTTTTTTCCACACCCCTGCATCCTCGTTTACCACATTAAATGACATCACCACCTGGCAACACGGTGACCTCAGAGGCAAACAAACAGACAAGGCCTTCACCTCTTTGCCATCATCAAATAAATACAGGAAAGTCTAGCGTGTTTTGGAGGATTAGATATACGTACTTTTCTTAATTTTTTTGTCATTGTAACAGAGTTCTGATGAATATAAATCTATTAAATCTGTTTTAGTTTGTGGTGTGCTTATCACCTTGTGCCTGGTTGGAACAATTTATGAGAGCAGTGTGATAGCATGTTGAACAATAGAGCTGTCAAGAGCCATAAGCAAAATGGGACTTTGTAATAGGATTCATTGCCCGCTTAGTCTATTGATTTGCGATAAGAGTCCACGTGCCAGCAAAGAAAAATTTTCATGGATCTTTAAAATGCAAAAACTTATTATTAAACAAGATTACAATTGTAATTTAACAAACACTGGATTTGATGGGGTACCTGGCCGCATGTCACGTCCTTTCCTTTCCTTTTTTACTATCTGAAAACCATCCCTAAATGCACCAGTAAAATGAAAAGCTCAGTCGAACAAGCCTAATCCAGATGGAAAGTGGATCCTTTAGGGGCCTCAGGGACCTGGATCAGCATGCTTAACAAATAAAGCATCTCCCATGATTCCAACCTCACTTCTGACTGACTTTTCTGTCATGCCTTTAAATGCCAAGCCTGTTTTACACTAAACATTTCAGAAGAATAAAATGTCAAAAGCTTCTCGTGATGGGCGGGTTTGCTGGTATTCATGTCCACCCTTTGAAATATTGTGCCGTAAGAATGGATGTTACATGTGCATCCACACCCTAAATCTCTGCTGCTAGGTATTTTAATAGAAGCTAGGATAAAAGATTGAAAAAACGCATTGCCCTTTGGGCAGAACAGAGGTCGAGATGGATATTAAACAGAAGGTTTTATGGATTCATGAAGATGATTTCTGCATGTCAGTGCTTGATTTAATGCAGTGGTTCATATTTGAGTGACACTAACATGATGCTTTTGGTGAAAGTATTTTTAATATGTACCCTGAGGATGTGTTTTTGACCTTTGCAAAGCGAAGCTTTAGCGTGGAGAGCAAAAGTCTGAGACCACCAGTTAATAGTAACTCTTTTTTTAATATCAATATATGAATGAATATATATAATATAATATAATGTGTATATACAATATAATATTGTGTGTGTGTGTGTGTGTGTGTGTGTGTGTGTGTGTGTAATAATTTATTATTATTTTTTTTACTATCCTGTGTTATTTTGGAATAATATCATAATATCAGACTTTTCCAGATTTAATTGCATAAAGTACTTTTGAAAGACATGCAGACTTCAGTCAGATTACAGTCCTGCAGCCTCATCACTGTACACTCCGCAATCAGTCAGCGCTAAAAAACAAATCTCAGCTGTCTCCTCGATGGCTGGTAAAAAACAAACATACTTGTTTATCTTGGTTTTGTTTGGTTGCTTTTCGAATCTGTCTTTAAGTGACCATGTTGCTACAGTGGGATTACCGCCCCTCTAATTTTGGGACTAGCTGTTATAACAAGGTAACCATTTTTCCATGCCAAAGTTTTCAAATGACCATTTCTGAAAAAGACTAGTATTTTGTTTATACAAAAGCAAGACCTAATACTGGTATTCTGACGTTGAGACAAAGTTGTTTAGCTGTTTTGAATGTATGTAATTCCTCTAGACTGATATCGTATGCATCCAATTTTGGCATTGGCAAAGGCAAGAAAGAGTAAAAGATTAGTGATGCGTCAAAGTCTGCCAATCCTTGTGCACACAGACAGCAAATAGTAGACTAAGGTTAGTCCGTCACAGAACTGTTATGCATTTATAGCATTGTTCTATGCATTGTTTTATTTTTTTAAATGTTTAAAACTTCTACACATGGTGTTTTTTGGCTCTTTGCCCTTGCACTTCCCACACATATTCTGTAGAGCAGCAGAAACGTGTTGTAGTTCATTAAATGGTAATTAGTGGAAGCCTTACACCATACCACACCAGCAGTAAAGCAAGCAGGAAAATGCATGAGCTTGTTTCTAACCAGAAACCAAATAGATGTACCACAGGCCCAAACTATAGTGCTTTTTTTTTTTTTTTTAAAGGTAATCTGCATCACTGTGTGTGTGCATTGTTGTCCTCAACCTACCTGTTTATTTAAAAGGCGTCAGAAGGCTGTGTAACGGAAGAAAACTGTATTTATCTTTTACCTCCTGCTCTGTAATTGTTATTGTCTCCGGAGCACGAGATGAGTTGCCCTGCAGTCACATGAGACAAAACTTCTGACTGCAATAATATCTCAAATATAATTTAGATGCTCAAAAGCCTTTGTAAGAGTTCAGATGTGCTCCTCATTAAGTGGAGAAACATGTGAGAGTCATTTTGGCGAATATTTGGTGAACTTCTTATTTTAATCTCTTTGGAATACATTGAGGTTTCCTGGTTGCTAAGGAATCTGGTATATGGAACAGACACCACATGTCAAGCATCTATAGACCTTCTGTTTTTTACTGCCAAGACTTCATCACCACTCGAGAGACGCAACAACAAGAGGCAGCTTGCCGTGTCCTGGCCTACATACTTGCATTGCACATGTTTCTCTATTGACAAATGAGTTGTATTTCTTAAGCTAAACACAGAGGTCACACTGTTCCTGCAAAGTAAATTCAGACAGCACATTGCTCTTGCGTGTCATTGACCAAAAAGAATGGCACACAGTGTGGAAATACAGAATGGAGGTCATTTAAAAACCTGAAGGAGCAAGTTAGCTTGGTTGGCAGCTTCCATAAGGACCCGTTAAACGCACAGCAAGAATCTATGGCAGTGGTGCCCAACCCTGCTCCTGGCGATCGACTGTCCTGCAAAGTTTAGCTCCAACTCTAATTAAACGCACTTAAAGCAACTAATTAAGTTTTTTAAGGATCGCTTGAAAATGAAAGGCATGTGTGTTTGATTAGAGTTGGAGCTAAACTTTGCAGGACAGTCGCTCGCCAGGAGCAGGGTTGGGCACCCCTGATCTATGGCTTTGTTCACACTGAAACCGGTTTAGAATCACTATATCACCATTATACTGACTGCTGTAATGTTATTTTGCAGATGGTGAAGTTTGATCTATTTCAGTAGCAGATTATGGAGTCGGGGGCAGTCCATTCTCGAACACTACTGGAGAGAACCACAAATGTTTTTACATTCCTATTTACTCAAAAAACTAAGAAAAAATGGATTGCTGTATTATTTATGTATTTAGCATACTTTATCAGATCAGTGCTTGATTAGAGGTCTGTGAAAACTGGTTAACTCCTATAAAGTTAACCCCTCTTTAGCCTGTTTCCCAGAAGCATCATTAACTATGACTGTTCCTCCGGATGAATAACGGTGTGTCTCTATGGTCTGTGGCATATATATCATAGAACTCCTTGGAAAGAACATCACAAAACCGTCTGGATGAGTGTTATTTTGCTTTTATTTGTCCTTTCAACTCTTTTGGTCCTATGTTTGTCTGTTCAATGCTCCTTATGAATGATTTTCCATCAATATAAGTTTATAGTGCCTTAAACGTTCCCCTGAATGCGGTGTCGAATTATGTGCACGCAAACTGCCGCCTTCCGTGTCACCCGCACTTGTTGGTTTCTTCTTTCGTAGGGAAGGAAGAATGACCACAGAGTCTGTGGCGGTATGTTTTTTTTTTGTGAATGTAGACTGCTGAGATATCAAGTGACTTGCTTATTGTTTGATCAGCATTTCTGAAAGCCACTCTCTCTCACAGCTCCAAATGAGGAAGTGAGATGCCCCTGGAGCAGAAGCGTGTTGTGCTGGTGGTTCCTCACTGGGTGGAACTAGAACGTGGCAGAGCTTGTGCTCTCGCTGCACCCCAGTGATTACAGGGCTTTCTGGGTGTTTTGCAGATTCAAAAGAGGTCCTATTTCAAGTGTACCACCACAAGAAAGACACAGAAACCACAAGCAATGACCACTTCGTGTTTTATAACTCTGATCTAAAGTACATCTGCAAGTCTGTTCGCTTCCGCAAACTACTATTTACTCAAGAACACCTTCAATTGATCAGAAGTGACCGTTAAGACTTTTACATTGTTCCAAAAGCTTTTATTTTATTTTATCAAATGAATGTTGGGCTTTTAAACTTTTGCCTATCCCAAATTTTGGATTGGTCTTAAATAATATGGAAATTGTCCATTCTGAACTGCTTAAAGTGGTATGTTCAATAAGAAATGCGATGTCAACTTTATCTTGACCCCGTGAGCTTTCATAGTCTCCTCACTGTAATTTCATCTCCCTCTGGTGTAGGCAGAAAGATGCATTCAACAAGTTCATTGACACTTCACTGTGAACTGAGGGGAGTGTGGTGATGCACTAAAATAGCTCAAGCATTTAATTTTAAAGCGTTTGAGCCAAATGAAGCGCTCAGTCTGCAGTGTTACAATATAAAGAGGAATGTTGCTTCAGCAGCAGCATCTACACTTCCTGTGGGACTGCAGTAGTTAAAAAGGTCTTTATAACAGGAAGTACAGGTCAGGGTCAACATATCAATGGTTTGTGCAGGACTGGAATGTATAGCTTGTTAAAGAATGTTCATATATGTTCTGCATCAGAGATGTGATTGCATACTGACTTTAAGAAAAAATTATGTATGGTAAATGTCCTTTACATTTGAAACTTTAACTGGTGTAATTTTAGAAAGGGGGAATGATGAAAATCCTTGTTTTGCTTTATTGCACCCAAGATTTTCTATGCTGTATTATTTTAGTATTATATACTGTAAGTTTTTATTATATTTTATTTTTCTCAATTAGCTTTGTAATTTCAGCTGTCGTTTTGGTTGTATT
>JAUMHG010000047.1:10977820-11007896 GCA_032359395.1 Enteromius anoplus | reverse complement strand
AATTACACAAATGTATCTAATCCCATTTTATTAACCAATGTCTTTGCTGCTGACCTTTGATGATCCAGTTCAACCATGCCAAAAATAACTATTGTGCCTAGTTGTTTTTGTTGTTGTTGCTGTAGAGTACTGAACTTTCTTCTCCTGTATTCTACTTTACAGATGTCAATTTACTTTTTCTTCAGCCTGAGGTTTATTCGTGACACTTTTTGGTGTGAAAGGGCTTTTATATTTGCTATAAATAGAACGTCTTATATTAAAAACAAACACTCAAGCTCTGCCCATATCTAAAAAGTAACGCAAAAGTAATGTAACGCATGACTTTCCATAGAAAGTAACTAAGTAACGTAATTAGTTACTTATTTTTTAGGGAGTAACACAATATTGCAATGCATTCCTTTTAAAATGAACTTTCCCCAACACTGACTACATCAAATATGAGGCGGATTCAAATTGTAGTTTTTTTAGGGTTGTTTTACAGTATAAGTGTCATTGTTCAGCTCCTGTCAGTTGAGTGTTGATTCAGTTCATCAATTATGAAACAAATTCAACTATAAAGACGATAGTGTTACTCTGTTCTGTTTTGTCAGATTGAATCAGTTCAATGTTGAATCAGTTCAGCTCAATAACAATACTGAAGTTTAGTAATGAAACTAATTTGATTCTAAATTTGTTAAGAAATAAATCGATGGAAACTACAAACTATTCACATTTACATGGACAATTTGATACCAGTGAGACTAAGATAATAACTTGCCTTCTTAAACTGTTGTGCAATTGACCATTTGAAAGTCAGACTAACCAACCAAGATCATGCCATCTTGTAACTCTACTTAATGACATGCAGACAGAAGACATGCAACATGTACTGTATGCACACACCTTTATAGTTGGATAAACCGATAAAGACTGAAGCTCCAGTATGCAAAAACGAATACTTTCAAACAATCTTATGGTTCTTTTTGTTTGATGCTAGCAAAACATGTCAGCACAGCAGGGATTGGCAAATCACCTTTCTGTAAGCGGGCAGGAAAATATGACTTAAGATTGCAAACTATAGGTGACAGAAGCTCTTGATCTAAGAGGGTCGTCCACCTGGAGTGGGCAAGGGGCTTAGTGGGCTAAGGTGTGCTTTTACTGTTTATTTGTCGTATTCCCCTGTGGCTCCTGTGAGGGCAGCCTGTTTTAAAGGTGTGCGCAGTAGGGTTACCTGCAGCGGGGAATATTGGGAGTATAAATCAGCCATTGTGTATGTGTTTGGTGACGTGTCAAAGGCCTCAGGTTCAGTTACAGAGAGCAGCTGTGTTTGCGATGGGGAAGCGCACATGCTTTCTGAGCCCAGCTGAAAAACCATTTTAAGTGCTACTTTACTGTGTAACCACATGAGACTATGTCCCTTACATCTTACGGAGTATTTTACCAGGTCTGGTGGGGGGTCTGCTATTCTATAAAAAGCATGCAAAGAGATGGCCTTACATTTTCAGGCTTTGCACAATTCATTTTTGCTGTAGAAGTTTGAATGGATTTATATTGTTTGTGAAAGTGAAGAAATATGCGCCTTTGTCCTATAGCGCCATCTACCGGATGAAGATTTATGGTGTATGTACATAGACATCCGGTGTCATTATGCTGCAGTTAGCGATTTGTAAAAGGCTTAATTTAAACAAATAAATACAAAACATGAGATAAAAGACAATAAGAGTAGTCAATATAATAAATGTCCCGTATAACAGATTTCCTGAGCATGTTAGCAAGAGGTTTACGTTATGACAGATTTTTGTGTGAACTACTTCTTCAAATCAGCAGAGGAAGAAGAAAGAGTCGCAAGGGACTCATATAGTTGGAGAGTGTGTGGAGGGAGAATCTGGGTTTGGGTGTAGTGGTTGGTGTGTCTTTGTGGTTTATGCCACCTCAGTATGGTGTAGACTCAAGCAGGATGTTAGCTCATGGAATTACATGTGATTGTATGAACTTCTGCATCTCTCCTCCAGAATGCAAGGTTGAGAAGGACAAATACACTATGGCTTCATGTGACTCTACACATACATTTGTTTGAGTAGCTGTGTTGCTCTCAAACAAGCAGATGGTAGTATTTAAGTCATATCCATTTTTTTTTTTTTTTCTGTTACACAGTACAACAACATTTTTATACATCCTGTTCACTTTTAGGAAAGAGTTGCTAGCATACTAAATGCACACATTAAAGCCCAGCTCTGTATACTGAGCAATCTGAAAGTATTTAAGTAGGGCAGGTTAAATGTGTTGCACATTCTGTTAATGATGAAATGAGCTAATGGAGTGATCTAATAATCTCTACACTAGTTTCTATAACAAAGTGTGACGTAATTGTGAAAATTAATATAAATTATATTTACCCCCAACAAAAATGTCCAAAGTTCTTGGATAAACTTTTCTTTGGCAGCTTTCAAGATGTGTTCTGTGTCTTTCAGAGTGTGTAGGCACATCATAGACTCACAGACTAGAAACTGACTGAAACCACAGAGTGAGCTGGACATTGTTACAGGTTATAGCGTATGGCATGAAATCACGAGAGGGAGGGATGGAAATAAACATTTAAATTAAGGCAGTAGGCTGTGCTGTTTTTACAGAGTGGGTGACTCAACACCTCTTAAATGTAAAAAAGATCGTGTGTGATTTTGGTAAAATCTGCTAGCAATTATTTTTGTCTGTCTATGTTGCAAAAATAAGTTTAAGATTAAATCATGAATATAGTTATTCTAGAATATAAACGAGTCCAAGTCTGTCGGTTTCTGCTAAGATTGACTTTATGTTTAAGGGTTCCACAGACCATAATTATGTATTTTTTCATTTAACACACACACACACATTGTTTGTTTTTTCCCCTCTATTTTCATGTTTAACCTTTTTAAACTTTAATAAAGAGATTTGAGAAGTAACAAAGTTTCAATGAAAAAATGGCAAGAGTATGAATTTCATCACCACAGGCTACTTCACTGTCTTGTCACCACACAGGTGTTTTCAATTAAGCATTCATTAGGAAAAAATAACTGATTATACATGTTAAGGGATAATTAATCCAAAAAGGAACACTGTCATCATTTACTCACCCGTATGTGGTTGTTGCTAGATGCTTCTGAAACCTGCTTCAGGAGAATAAAATTATCTAAATGTTTCGGATCATTTCCTCAGAAACTGGAAGATGGTGTTGACATAACATGGTTGTGACACAGGAAAATTTAAGATAAGGATTAAAAATATTCTAAAACTATAAAACCCGTCCAACACTGATGTACATTTTTATAAATGTCTGAAAAAAGTGGGGAGGCAACTTCAAAATTTTATGAAACACACCTGTCATTAAAAAAAACAACCTTACTTTGATAGAAGATATTAATTAGTTTTGCTTTTGATAAAACAAGCTCTTTTTCACCGTCATATTTCATCATCATATTTTTATCCTTTGTATGGCATATGAATGATTGAACCCTTCTCTGCAGACAGACTGTTTTAGATGCAGTGAGAGGACAATAAGAGATTTAGATTTCGATAAATGGATTTGGTATCATAATAAGAAAATTAAATTGAAGGTGAAAATTGTATTAAATACATTCTATTATTAATCCCTCATAACATTTAAAATTTAAAATATTTATAGTTTTTAAATCTAATTGCAGTTACACTTGCAGAACCTGTTTTGTCCTGATGCGTTTAAGCAAAACTAAATTTGATCATTTGGACTCAAATATTCAATATTCCATGTCCATTCATTTGTTCACTTGTGAAAATTAATACAAATTATATTTACTCCAACAAAAATGTCCAAAGTTCTTGGATAAACTTTTCTTTGGCAGCTTTCAAGATGTGTTCTGTGTCTTTCAGGGTGTGTAGGCACATCATAGACTCTATATTAACATAGTTAATGTATATACATAGACTCTGTATTTCCGATTTCTCCCAACATTTCAGGAGTTAGGAGACTTGTTAGTCAATAAATAAGAAAACAAATAACTGCTGTTACTTTTTTGAAAAAGTACCTTAGTTACATTACTCTATACGTACTCAGTACGGTGTGTGTAAGCGTGCACCTCACAACACGGGCAGGGAGCAGAGGAGACGAGAGCTTCAAGAGACAGAACTTTAATAAAGAAAACAAATGCTGTCGAGGCAGCAAAACATACATCACGACATGGAGCACAAGAGACATTAATCCATACTAACTAGAACTGAAAAACAAAGGGCTTTAAATACACAAGAACTAATGAGCAGAAGTGAGGACAGCTGCAAAAACACAGGTGAACGAAATCAACTAATCAGAACATAATGACAGGGAGAAACCAAATGAAGACAAGACAGGACTAAACCAAAGTACAAAGACAGGGGAGACCAGGACATACAGACACGAAACATGACAATTACTATAGTAATGCGTTACTTTACTAGTTACTTGGAAAAAGTAATATTATTACGTCCCTCGCGTTACTTGTAATGCATTACCCCCAATACAGTTTGCAGCAACGTTTGGTAACAGTATAGCATGCATTGATTATTGCATCAATGACTTTTACAGTATGATTATATATATACACACTACAGTTCAAAAGTTTTAGGTCAGTAAGATATTTAATGTTTTTTAAAGATGTTTCTTATACTCATCAAGGCTGCATTTATTAGATTACAAATCCAGCAAAAACTGTAATATTGTGAAATATTATTTCAATTTAGTTTTGAAATAATAGTTTATATAATAATTCAGTTTTCTGTGTGAATCTTTTTTAAAATGTAATATATTCCTGTGATACAAAGCATCATTACTCCAGTCTTCAGTGTCAATTTTAGACCTTTCAGAAATCATTCTAATGAATTAAAATGAATAATAATGTTCAAAACTACTTTGACTACTGTTTCACTACTGTTCATATATATATATATATTGGTACTAAATACTATTCGTGCAATACTTTGGTCAATTAATGACCACTTAAATATTACGAGTACTTTTATTACAATTAATGTAGTGTTAAGGGTTAAAATAGAGAAAAGTGTTTTAAATTCTCATGCAAAGAGCTAAATTTGAGTCATTTTGTGGTTGAAAAAAATTTTTTTGTAATAAAAATCATTTGTAATAAATATACATTAAACATACATTAATTCTCGTGTAAGTTCACAAAAGCGGATATTAATAAAAGGCAGTAAATTGCATTCAACAGTTAAACCGGACTGAGGTCTTCCCGAACCAACCCTTTGCACAATCGTCATCATCATTTACTGAAATCACGCGTCAGACCACGCGTAGTCGGCAGGAAAACCATTTAAAGTTGACTTGCTCAGGAAGTGCACAGTTCATTGCGTGACAGCTGCGCTGACATCTGTATGATCCACAGCGGAATGAGAGAAATGCGCGTGTTAGCGGTGCTGCTCGCCGTTATATTTGTCCTGAAGGAGGCAGAAGCTTGGGGTTACAAAAATGGAATACTGCACAATTCTATCTGGCTGGGTAATTACCCATTTCTTTTAATCTTACTGATGTGTTGATCCAAACTACTAAAGTGATACATTACCTGTACATATACCTAGTATCATTTAAGTAGATTAATTTACATTTTTGTTGTTTCTTTTGGATTTTCCCCAAGTAAAAGTAAGCAGTCTTTTTGACTGTTAAACAGGCTTTATTATATTGCATTGTCATGACTGAATGTGTGTGTTGTGTGCATTTCGCTTTGGACCATTTTTGGCTCTGTAAAATCTGACTGTGCAGCCAGTATAAAGTGACCTTGTAAACACAGGGAAATGACTTCATTCTGTTACGGTGTACTGCAACTTACCCCACAACACTTCTATCATGGTCTAAGAAACCCACAGACGTTCTCTGTAGATCTGGCTATTTCCGTAATAACAAGACATGAATGATTAATGTGCATTCGATATTTGAGTGTTAAACCATTTCCCACTGCAAAAAACTTCTTTGCCAATATTTAAGTCGTAGCTTACTGTGGTCTAGTTTAATATTTTTAATAAATGAATTAGTGTGCAATTATAATGCAAGATCATATAGATTAAACACCTGTAAGTAAGCCAAAACAGCGTGTCAAAGTATATTTCGTTTTTAGCATTAATGACTGAATTTCTGTTAGTTGGGAAGAGCATATTGAATTTTCAACTGATTATACTCTTAAGACTACTTAGTTTGCCAGATGAGATAACCATATCTATGTTCAAGCAGTGTGTGGCAACAAAGCATATAAGTAGGCATAAGTAGTAACTGATTCTTTTAAAGTTACATTATACTTCCCATACTTTAAGCAACTTTATTTATTGACTTATGGTAGCTTGACCACTACTACACATCTGAAAACACTTAAATAAACTATAGTGTTTAGCTACATTCAAGCTTCAAATGAGTCTCTCATTTAGAGCCTTTCTCAAAGACATTTTTGGAGCTCACTAATGGTTGTAGTCTTCTGATGTTTGCAGGAAACACAGTAAAAACATTGGCTTATAACTCATTTGAGACAGGATCCAACTTTTTCAAGGTTATGCACGCATGCTTAAAAACAACTGCAAAGCAGCATGATGTTCTGAGAGCAGCAGACACGGCTGAAAATCTGATTTAGTGATCTTACCAAAAGCAACTCGATGTAAATTGTATCAGTCCCTTATGTATTCAGGATATCCTGCAAAGTAAAACACAAAAGTATGTTGTGTAAAAACAAATTTCCTGGTTTGGGTCTAGTGTAATTTGAGTAGATAGGTAGAATCGCTCTTCTGAGACAGAGCAGACCCAGATAACTCCACATGAGTCCTCGAAGCTGATAGTGTTGCCAAATGAGACACATGTTCTCTCTCCCTACAGAGCAAGCCGCTGGAGTTTACCACCGTGAATCTCGCAAAGGAAGATATCAGCTGACATACAGGGAAGCCAAGGCTGTGTGCAAGTTTGAGGGGGGTACCCTCGCTACGTATGATCAACTGGAGGCTGCTCGCCAGATTGGTTTGTATCACCCTTACAAATCTCTGTAAGATCAGATGCCAAAAGAAATAGTAATGGAAATCGTAATGGCCTATAGTGTAAGTGTCATGCAACTTGGATCAAACTGAATAGGCTTTTTATAACAATAAACATTTAGAAACAATCAGCAAGCAGAATCATAATCAACATTTATAAATTAAATATTTGCACACATCATATAAACAATATTATAAACCATCTCCAGTGCCACCCAATGTTGTGTTTGAACTGTAAAAGTCATTGTCATGTGTTGCCTGAGCAGGAACACCTGTTCTCTTGTAAAATTACTCCTTTTCTTTGCAGTAAGAGTAAATGTGTTCCAGACATGGGCTCTGATGTATAATAACAACATTTTGTGGTTACTTCAGGCTTGTGACACACTATGTTGGAGGTCTGCTTGGCTTTCTTTTTATCATCTGTTTGCAGACTTCAAATGCTGCCCATGGCTCCTCAGAGCACAAGAGCCCTTTATTCATTATCCTTCAATTATTCGTTTTTGGGGGTATTTTCCATGGAGAATTTTTTTTTTGTTGTCTAAATAGAACGTGATTGTGAAATACTGCAGATACAAACTAAACGAGAACACAAAAAAAAAAATTAAATAAATTAAATAAAAAAATAAAACTACTTTTCATAATTAATTAACCAACAGACTTAACATTACTTATATCTGTATAATTATAATGTATGCCTTTAAACATTGTTGATCTTTAAGTTAAAATAGTGTATAATAATTTGTAATTAATTGCATTTTTGATCAATTATTTATGTCAAATGTTGATTCATAATAACAGATGTTGCACTTTATCACAGCATTTGTCGTTCTCCCCAAGGGTTCCATGTGTGTGCAGCTGGATGGTTTGACAAAGGACGTGTGGGTTATCCGATTGTTAAAGCTGGCGCCAACTGTGGTTTCGGAAAGATTGGAATAGTCGATTATGGATATCGGATCAACAAAAGTGAGAAATGGGATGTCTACTGCTACAACCCTGGGGGTGAGTTGAAGCAATAGCAGTTAGGCAATCTTGGGTGGATATTATTCATCCGCTGAAAGATTTAGAAGATTTGGCAAAAGGACTAGTTACACAAATCTTAGGTTTGTAACATTTTCTTTGAAACCTCTCCAGAGTGAGTTGACTGAAACAAAGGAAGTGCGTTGTAGTAAATTCTTAAGACAATTACTTTATTTCATAGTTCAGGCGCTCCATGATCTCTAAACTAGAAGGGTGGAATAACTTGGTCTTCACAGAGGCAAGCATGACAAAATGTTGGAGGAAAGTGCGTCAGATGTTTTATTACGCACAAAGACTGTGAACACAGGACATTATTCATTAAGTTGCATGTAGGAAGAATGTCTTCTCAAATAAAACAAGCAGAAAACCAATACATTATACATTTCTTGGGAAATTCCTGCTTGTTTTCTTTGACTCTTTTCTCTTGAATCTTGAGTATGAATATGGATGAGCCTAATGAAAAATTTTTCACACCATGAATAATCTAAATGAAGTTTTACAAGGTGTGGTAATGCATTACCAGAGACCCAGCTGAGTCTGTGACTGACGCTTTCCCCTGATTTATAATGAGCTAGTGAAAGAAATTCTACCTATGGAGAACCTGACTCACAGTGATCTCAAATAGAGGGCAGAACTTCGGCTTTCAGGTTGAGATGTCCTGTGAGAGATGTCAATGTGAAAAAATGTTGTATCACATTTTATGTCTTACTTTTAATAGATATTATAAGATCAACACACTTAGAAAAGTTTGAATATTAGTTTCACAAAGCATTGCTTCAAATTTTAATTGTGGCGTTAGATAGATGCTCAGTGCAAATAGGGGGACTGTTTTTTTAATAATAAAAAAATATATAATTTATAGTGTAATTTTAGTTTTTTATATAGTATCTGGTAAGACCACTCTAGTTCACTGAGGGCAGGGCACCAGATATGTGCGTCACTGAGCACCCACTCAAACCACAGACAGAGTTTGGATTTGTCATTGTCTGCATAAGCATAGTGCTTATATATTCCTTTTTATATGTCTGATACTCCTTTCGACATGAAGAGATGAAACTAATTTCAAAGTAATGAAACTGACCCCTAGAGTTTATGGATTTTTATGCATGCATTACTTTGTACACCTTTGGTATCGTCTTTCCAGCAAAGGAGTGTGGAGGCGTGCACACAGATCAAGAGAAGGTTTTTGATTCTCCTGGTTATCCAGAGGACTACCAGGATGAGCAGATTTGCTACTGGCACATTCGTGTGCGCTACGGCCAACGAATCCGCCTGCACTTCCTAGACTTCGACATTGAGGAAGACACAGATTGTCTCAGTGATTACCTGGAGATCTATGACAGCTATGATGATGTTTCAGGCTTTGCTGGAAGGTGATTTTTTTCTCTTTTGTTCACCATCGAATGTTATATTCAATTTTTAGAGAGTTCAGAGTTCTGACATTGCTTAAATTAGCTTCAAAAATGAGTAAATAAATCTGTGTGCTCTGGATAGATACTGTGGGGATGAACTTCCAGAGGACTTCATAAGTACAGGTATGTTGTTGCATCAATTTAAAGGTCCCTTTTTTCATGAAAAATGTTGTTTCAAACCTGGAAGTCCTTCATTCATCAGGATGGATATTTTTAAGGAATTCCGAGAGCTGTCCGACGCTCCCATACACAGCAAGCATCCTAACAAGATCAAGGCTCAGTAATGTCTCAGAGGTTCAACCATAATTTTACAAAGCTGCAAAAATACCTTTGTGCTCAAAACTGCCCCAAAATAACTTTATTCAACAATTCATCTCTGCAGCATCATCCTGGCACCATTTTGGGGAGTATCAACAACTTATGTTGGTTTATACATTGTTAACATTGTTTAGGCTTTGATCTCAGTATAAACGGCATATCCGCGTGGCGCAGCTAACACAGAACCGCATGTTGTTTATGTTCAGTGGATATTTTCCGAAATGCTGCCAAGGTGATACTTTGTTGAATAAATTGTTGAATTAAGTTGTTATTTTGTATGTCTTTGTGCACAAAACGTATTCTTGTAACCTGGCAAAATTATGGTTGAAACCCTGACGTCACATGGATTATTTTAACTCTCAGAATTCAACGAAAATATCTTAATTTGTGTTCCAAAGAGGAACTTTTGACAAAACGCCAGTCATGAATGAGAAGCACAAACCAAGGATGTGTAAAGAAAAATGTAGGAGGATTTCGATGTAAGCCAAGAGAAGACTGGTTTTCTTTTGCTAAAGTAAGGAAACATTTGTTTCCTTTGAAACTACATTTCCTAGAGGCGTTACGCATGATGCATACATCTGCTGGGACTGCTTCCGGTTTCAACAGACAGCAGACCTGAGAGAGAAGCGCTTAAGTTTTAAATATGGATATTTAATGGGGCAGTCGTGGCCTAAAGGATAGGGAGTTGGACTGGAGTGAATAACCAGCGCTCTCTTCCCCTTTTAATACCACGACTGAGGTGAGACTCTAGAGCAAGGCACCGTTCCACCAACTGCTCCCGGGCACCACACCCCTGGCTGCCCACTGCTCCGAGTGTGTGTGCATGGTTGATTACTTCTCACTGCTGTGTGTGTGCACGTTAAATGCAGAGCACAAATTCCATGTATGGGTCATCATACTTGGCCACAGATCACTTCACTTTCACTTAATCACACAAAAATGCACGGATTTGCTACAGGAGGACTTTATTCACCCCCGGAGCTATCTGAGGGACATTTTATTACAAATACACAAACATTATTTCATGTCTTTCGAAGCATAACTGCTATCACCCATTTAAATTCTTTTAAAGGCTTGGAGGGGTCTGGACAATTGTTTTTATAACTCCCATTGGATTCGTCTGGAAGAAGAAAGTCACATACACCTAGGAATAAAAGACAGGATAATTTTTTGGTTTTGGGTGAACTATTCCTTTAAATCTATTTCAGAAAATCTCTCTCTCTGTTTCTACATTATCTCTTGCACAGGAAACGTCATGACCCTTAAGTTCCTTACTGATTCCTCGGTGACGGGTGGAGGTTTTCAGCTGCAGTACATCGCTGTGAACTCCTCTCAGCTCTTTGACAATCAGACTGATGCCTTCTCTTGACCAAAGTTTAAAGCACCGAACCTACTTCTTTCATACACCCAAACTGTGTCTTTTTTTATATCTTTATTTTGTTACCAAGGGTGCAATATTAAGTTTATAGGCCTGTAAACGTTTAAAAAATAAACTTGGAAAAGTTTTTACATTGTAGTTACATTACACTGTAGTTTATTCCACTTGCCTATTAATGTCCAACAGTGCATTTAATGTTTTTGAGGGTTTAATGTACACACAAGAAAGCTGAAATCTGTTTAAGTCAAATCCCTGGGATGTAAAAGGACCTGAGATTATAGAAATACAAGTATACTTGATGCTAAAAGAAGATGTTGTGTGTACATTATTTGAAACTCCAAACTCAAATGAAACATATCATGATACTAATACTAACAAATAAAATAAAACCAAAACAATCGGAATTTGTTAATGCAAATTTTTTTGACCACTGCATTGAAAAATTACAAATGATTCTGAATACAAGAGATTTTAACTTATGTACTATTATATAACTATACTATATAACTATTCAGAGTAAAACAAAATTCTGCTAGTTACAGCTATGCATTTCTATCAGGTCTGGCATTTTAATATAACATACTTTGTATATTAAACTTTTTTTATTTCTTATTTATTTTTACAGCGAAACATTTTCTATTCATTTTTTGTATATAAAGTTATAAAATTATTGAAACACTTGTATTTTCACTAGCTAAAAAAAATATTTTAAGCCAGTTATTTTTATATTTTGCTGTTGTGTGTGATTTGGAAATATTAGTTTACATTTTCAAACATTCATTTTGCCATTAAGATTAGAGTACATTTTTTGTTTGCACAAGGAGTCTGACAACAGCCAGTGCTCCACACAGAGATCTGATCCCTTTATTAAAAAACTGAGGCTAAATCCAGAAGAAACCTACCTTGATCATTCCAGGTAAATGGTAACATTTTGGCTTCATACAGTATATTTCCCTTATGCCATAATGGTATTTTTTATTTTTGAAACAAAAACAAAACAATTATTCATGAACAGAATATGTATTGATTATTAACAACAGGTATTTTTTGTGCCCATTTTTGCCGCTAGAGTGGTAAATAACAAAAATCTTTGAACAAAAACGTATATGTTCTTAATGCTCCTCACCTCAAAAAATAAGGCAAAGACATTAAATGTTGCTTTTAAATTTTTATTTAAATTTTGTTGTCTAACAGGGTGGAACCCCAGTCTTAACAGGTTATAAGAGCAAACGAGCTTTCCATCGTTGTCCTACATGCCTAGTTGGATGGTATTTTTTTCCTCCAATCTTGTGTTTTTGGTTTTCGGTTTGATTTTGGACAGAAATGAATACTTTTATTCAACAAGGATGCATTGAAATAATCAAAAGTGAAAGTATGTTTCTATTACTGCTAAATGCTTTTGTAGCATATAACGTGTTAGCGTATCACACTCACATAATTTTAGTATGGGCCAATAGATCTGAAGACAAGTACGATAACTGGAGAAAAGAGGACAGCAGGACAAGTGAGCGAGCAATCACTTACTTTTTTTTTATAAGGAAAATGTCATTCTGATTTTCTTTTTCTCAGTTTGTGTAACTCAAATCGGTAAACAACTAATTATAGCACTGCAAATAAAAATATTGACTTGTTCATTAAATAAAAGAATAAAATGCAAAAGATTAAACACTATCAGATTTCTTGTAACACAATAAATTAATAAAATAGACAATGTTTCAATAGTCCGAGTAGATAGGCCGGGCCGGGCCCGAAGGAGGGACGTGGGGCCGCCCTCCCGTGGGCCCACCAGGAGGGACCATAAAGGGCCGGTGCTTTGTGGGTTGGGCGGTGGTTGAAGGCGGGGACCTCGACGACCCAATCCTCGGACACAGAATCTGACTCTTGGGACATGGAATGTCACCTCGCTGGGGGGGAAAGAGCCGGAGTTAGTGCGGGAGGTTGAGAGGTACCGTCAAGAGATAGTCGGGCTCACCTCCACGCGCAGTTCGGGCTCTGGAACCCAACTCCTCGGTGGCGAGTGGACTCTCCACAACTCTGGAGTCGCCCGCGGCGAGAGGCGGCGGGCTGATGTGGGCTTGCTCATAGCCCCCTAGCTTAGCGGTCATGTGTTGGAGTTCACCCCGGTAAACGAGAGAGTCGTTTTCTTGCGCCTTCGGGTCGGGGATGGGTCTCTCACTGTTGTTTGCGCCTACGGGCCGAATGATCTTTGGGTAATGACTGAAAGAACGAGATCCTGGATACAGGCGGCCAAAATGAGTTTCCTCCGCAGGGTGGCTGGGCGCTGCCTTAGAGATAAGGTGAGGAGCTCGGTCACTCGGGAGGAGCTCAGAGTAGATCCGTTACTCCTCCACATCGAGAGAGGCCAGCTGAAGTGGCTTGGGCATCTGTTCTGGATGCCTCCTGGACGCCTCCCTGGGGAGGTGTTCCGGGCATGTCCCACCAGGAGGAGGCCCGGGGGACTACCTAGGACACACTGGAGGGACTACGTCCCTTGGCTGGCCTGGGAACGCCTCGGTGATCCCCCGGAAGAGCTGGACGAAGTGTCTGGGGAGAGGGAAGTCTGGGCGTCCCTGCTTAGACTGCTGCCCCTGCGACCCGGTCCCGGATAAGCGGAAGAAGATGGATGGATGGATATTTTAAATGTATACAGAGGCTTAAGATTTGACAAATGAATTCAATTACCCAGAGTACATGAACAGAATGGATGAATTCAGAGAGTTGCTGATTCTTTTAGAAAAGTTTAGGATTACAGTCTTTTGTTGAGAAGTCAAAAAGAAAAAAGATGGGGAATACAGGAATTTCCTACCAGTTTGATGGCTCAACACAGTTCAATAGAGAAAGGGTTCCATTGGTGGCTCGCCATCTGTACCAACTGCAACTCGTGGATTCAGCATGAATCAGGATCCTCAAACCTTACAAAAAATCAAATCAAATCTCTTCAAATCAAACAATTATCATCAAAAATCACATGTATGCACCTCAAACAACATTAATGTAACACTGAAACATGTTGACACTCTATTAATTACGGCCTATTTAAACACCTCTCACATAGTCTATTTATCAAATAGAATCAAGAATTTTCTGTCATGCACTCAGCAGACGGGACTTAGCTCTTCTTCCACTGTTGCCAGATTGAATGGATGATTCCTAGCCCAAAAGCTCAAAAATAACCGTCCAAAGTTTTAACTATCAAAATAATGTGTGATCAAATGTAAATCAAGGTTCATAAAAGACATTTTTAACTCTATAAATTATGATGAGAAAATAATTTAAACATAACGCTAGATAAATCAGAGAAAATAGATTAAAGAGAATTAGCCTACCAAATGTGAGAAATATGCAAGCAGCAGACACTGTCAAAAAGGCAATCAAAAAACAAACAAACGGCGCCTTCGAAAAAAACTGCATAATTTTCAGTGTCAAATGCAATTTAAAGTTTAATGTGTCCAATATAGTGATCATGCACACGCCATGGCAGTCAAACTATAATTCATTGATGCGTACTGCATGATAATCCGACGTAATAAAAAAAAAAAATGTATTGAGCTTACCTTTCACTCTATAATTTCACACAGAACTAGGAAGTCTTTGAAGTCTATATTGAACATTATACAAAACTTTGCACAGTCGAAAGGAACAAGTCCAGCACATTGCAATACTAATCTGAACAGTTGCTGCAGTTATAAGAGTCTTCAAGTCATCTCTCCCTGAACAGGTGTAACTCACGTTTTGAGAGTTAAAACTTATTTAGCCATGATCACTATACAGTTCTACACCCGTTATCGCGCTAAACACCCGTCACTCCTGAATCATCACGTCTGGATGCAGCTGCGACGTCAGCATCAGCACCAGTATCTTTGGAGTGTGCGTGTGTTTAATAACGTTGTGATGACTGATTGGATGCGGCATGCACACTTGGGCTTGTATGTTAACTAATTAGTCTACATAATTAATATGTTTGAAAACCGCCAAAATCACCCCAAACCTGCCCAAATTTTGTCCACCCGCTAAAGCCAATATTTACCCGCACAAACAAATTGAAACCAGCCCAATCTGGCAACAATGTCTTCTTCTTTTTTGGGTCTTGTATAGTGTTAATGGTTAATTCTCCTTTAAATGTTTCACTTTCAAACAGCAAGTTTATTAATATTCCACAAATAGATTTCTTATGTCGGCCGATGTAACTCTGTCAGTGCTCTCATCAGTCGTCAGCTCTGAGACGGCTTCACTACCAGAGGCCGACGCCACGCTTTTCGGTTTGCTCGAGCCCCGTTATGCGTTTCTTGGCAACCCACAGATTGACAACACACATCCCGCCGACATCCGGGGGTTTCAGGTAAGATTTCACTCGAGCTAAATTAGAAAAAAATGCTATTTTGTTAGTTCTGTGACACTTGAAAGTACTAACAAGGCACTCGGTGTACTACAGTGCATGGAAGAGACGTGTTTATTTCCAACTCACTTATTTAGCTACTAAAGTAAATAATATTTGAATGAGACTGTAAATGATTAATGTAACGTTTCAATTACACATGTTTATTCGTTATGTGTGCTTATGGAGCGCTGCACGAGCGGGAGCAGAGTTGCCATGGAAACGGCGTTAACACAACAAACGATCTCTCACTGCAGTTTTCACTACTTTCAGGTAACGTTAAGTTTAGTTCCTAAAATCACACAGTTATCACTTACAAACGTCCCTAACATGTTTCTTGCTCATTATTGACATGTTTTCATTCCATATTTATTTTATATACATAGTTTAGTGTCTTTGAAAAGTCCGTTAACATCTTAGCGGTTTTCAGGTAAGTTAACAGTTAGGCTTAGGCTAACTCTATTACGTTTTAGGAACTTTGGGCTTTAATTCAGTGTTAATTCAGTTTTCATGTATATGAGAGAAATAAAATATTTTAATAGGTCTGTTTAATTATTGAAAATATGCTAATTTACTGAATCACAACGATACTTGCATGGAGAGTGTAATCAACTAAAACAAATTCGAACTTGTTTGATTTTCATGGAAAACAAATATTAAAATACATTTTGTTTGAAACAATATGAACAGCAGCAATGCTAAACTTTCTCCTTTTGTTTTCCTGTTCCCTTATCGAGTTGGTTCCTCAACATTACTTATGGGGAAACCCCTTTCCTCAAATACTGAAGCCTGATATAATCACTCTATTGCTTTGCAATAGCCAATGTCATCCGAGCATTCGCTTGATTGGCTGTCATAACCACTATATAAGCGATGCCGGGCGCCAAATTATTTTTAGAATGTTTTTCCTTCACCTAAGCCTGTTTTCGCCATTGACTTGCGCCGTTGACGCAACTAGGGTGGAAAACATGGACAACGATCCCCTCGTGCGCGGGAAATGGTCTTCTTCGGCGGTGACGAAGACGATGCCATGTCCACCAACGCCTCTGGTCCAGATGTCTGGTCTGAAGAGGTTCCCTCTGAGGCGGGATCCCCAACTTCACTGGATGCTGAGCTGTTGAACATCATCACAGAGGCGGTGGCTGACCTGAAGTTGGACTGGGCATCCCCTGAGCAGCCGTCTAGACGTTGGATGGACAGATCTTTCCTTGGTGCGAGCCGCAGAGTGGATGCACCGCAGAGGCCCGCCCCTTTCTTCCCTGTGCTCCATGAAGAACTCACGCGTTCGTGGCGCTCCCCTCACTCACCCGAGCCCACGCGCAAGGATCTCAGCTCTTCACCACAGTGGAGGAGGCTGTGAAAAGGGGCTATGCGCGGCCTCCTCGCGTTGAGGACATCGTCGCGCCTCACTTATGCCCATCACGGGGCTGGAAAAACGCTTTATTGCCTTCTAAGCCATGTCGAGCCACAGCCCACATTGCTGAAAAGGCGTATATTTCGCCGGGACACGCAGCATCTGCCCTTCATACGATGGCAATCCTGCAGGTATTCCAGACATGACTGCCGAGATCCCAGGATGAAGAAGGCCAGGACCCAGAGTCACTCAGGAAATTGCGGATGGCGGCCGATCTGGCCCTGGCCGCGTCTAAGAAGGTTGCCCAAGGAATTGGACGTAACATAGGCAGCCTTGTAGTTCTCCGCCGCCACCTGTGGCTGACACTCACGGAAATGCGGGAGGCGAAGAAAAGACAGCTGCTCAACGCCCCGGTGAGCCCACAGGGTCTGTTCTGAGTCACAGTAGAGGCTTTCTCTGAAAAGTATACGGAGGCTCTGAAGCAGTCAAATATGCTGTCGCACCTGCTTCCCAAGCGATCTAACGATCACGAGTGTGCAGTGCGAGCCTGAGCCGCCGCTTCATCAGAGGCAGTTTAAGAAGTCCTGCTTCGGATCGAAGCCGTCCCCCGTCAGCGGGTGCGACCTGGAGAGAAGAAAGAGCAGCGTTCCTGATGTTCGTGCCAGCAGGAAAAGGGCGCGGTCTGTGGACGGAGACAGACCAGCTGCAAAAAGAGTGCGTTCTCGCTCAGAGTTCACTCAGCAGACAGAAGACAACCCCGAAAATGTGTGTTTAAATGTAATGTTGAAACCGATGTGTTCTGTTCCAATAAACATAAAACATTACATACCTCATCAAAAGAGCTCTTTTCCTCCCCTGACAGGTGCCTGCAATATAAGCAAAGACCTCCCCCTTTGGGGATGTTTGGCGAAATATAAGCTCGGGACATCCCGAGATTCCAGATGAGAATGTGGTTACGTCAGCTGTTCCTCGCTTGAGCAAAAATATATTTCTCACAGGTTAACGGAGGGCACCCTCGACGAGGCACCTGTATGGTTTGAAATGGAAAGTGTTTGCGAACTGGTGTGTTAGCAGGCACGAAGACCCGGTAAGCTGTGATATCCCCATTGTTCTAACTTTCTTACAAGAACGCTTAGATGCCGGCAGTTCTCCTTCTACACTCAAAGTTTAAGTCGCCGCTATCGCTGCCTCTCACAACATGCTGGTCGCCCAGTAAGTAAGCACCCCCTAATGTCTTGCTTTCTTCGTGGGGCTAGGCGGCTTAAGCCTTTCCGCCCTTGCCAAATGCTGGTATAGGACCTATCATTAGGGCTCGAAGCGCTCTCTAACCCACCGTTCGAGCCGGCTGAATCTAGCGACATCAAAGTGCTCTCATGTAAGACGGTGCTGCTACAGGTGCTTGTGAGCAGTCAATGGATGTTCAAGTCACTTAAAGACACGCCCCAGCCTGGTGCGCACTTCAATGCATGGTTTCGACAAGGTTGTCTAATGTGACTATTTGACATCATGTTTGTTCTATTATGTCTATGAGTTAATCACTAAGTGATAAAATTAAATATTATTCCCCTACCTATGCCTGCTTTATCAAGCCGGCTTTGTTTTTAAGCACCAACCTGTTTTGCTGCCTCACGGACATCACGGAGGATGTTCCCGCCGACTGGTCTGCCCAAGTGGTCATCCCCGCCGTCTGCCCCGCCCTGGAGGGCGCTCCCGCCGTCTGGTTTGCCTCGGAGGGCATTGCAGTCGTCTGCTCCGCCCTGGAGGGTGCACAAACTGTCAGGTCGGCTCAGGAGAGCATTACCGGTCCCCAGTAAGCCCAGGTGGGCTTCTCCGCCCTATTATCCGCCCTGGAGGGCGTCTCCTCCAGCAGCTCTGCCCAGGTGGAAGTTTCCGCCGTCGGGCATTCACGCCATCCCACCCCCTAAGTGTGAACTCTTCCTTTTAGCTACCTCCCTCCTGTATGTCTTGTTTTTTCTCGCGTCTGAAAGCAAAAACCATTGAGGGGGGTTATGTCACGCCGTTGGCGTGCCCTTGTGATCCTTGTTGTGTTTTATTGTGCCATGTGCTATGTTTATTTACCTGTCAGCTTCCTCGTTTCTGCTCCTCGTTTTAACCCCGCCCTCTCATCAGTGTTTCACTCCCTTCCAGCCGTGTTTTGTCCAGGTGTGTTTGATTAGCCTTTGTATAAATTCCATGCCCCATGTCAGTCGTTGATGTTTCATGTTATGTTGTACACCGTGCTGCTCGTTTCAGTCTCTTTGTTGTTTTGTTGTTTAATATATGTCTTCGACTTCATTCCTGCCTTTCTGAGTCCTGTATCTGCCTGAAGAGTGCTCACTACCAGCATTGTGACACTTGGTTCCTCTGAAAAAGAATAAACGTTGTTCTTTTACTTATGTTATCAACATATGTATGTACATATTGTATGTAGCAATACAAAATGGCTTGAAAATTGTTGAACTTACTCTTCAATAGTGTTTAAGAACAGTGTATAAGTGAACACATGACTAGAGACTTTTATTTAAAAAAAAAAAAATGTAAAAAGTAAATATTTCTTAACATTTATCATGCAATTTAAAACATTTTAACTGCTTAATTGTTGCTTGCCTGGTTTTATTTTGTGTTTCTGTACGTTTTTGTCATGAAGATAGCCTTCGAAGCTGACAGCACTGAACACATGACTTGTATTATGAACCACTGTCATATGGACATTATTTTTTGGCACAGTAAATCTCAGTCACCTCTGGCTGATTAAAGCATGTAAAATATGTTATCAAATTGTCTTTATTTCTGGTCACACACACACACAAAGCGATTTTACATTTACAAATAAATAAGTTTTAATTGAATGAAATGTTTGATAGTTTATTTGGCCCAGAAGCAGTATAAACGGTGTCTAAAATTAGTCTGCAGTAAACGTTATACAACGTTGAAAGAAGTCCACAATGAGCACATTTGAACTAAATTTGAAGCATCTAGAGGCATTATCCAAAAGACGTCATAAAAAGACGTCGTTATAACTTTCATTCTGGCTGGTCAGACAAAGTCATTTCAATGTGCAACAAAGACGTCCAAAAGACGTCGTAAAAAAACGTTATAAAAACGTTTATTCTGGCTCCTCAGGGGATGTCATTTCAACGTCCTACAAAGACGTCTAAATGACGTCATTTAGACGTACTTTGCCCAGTGGGAACCCATCTTTTCTTAATTCTCCCATCAATTTCCTCCTTTATAAGTGCATGTTCTATGGTTTCAAGTGTCTGACACACCTCACAAAAACCAGTAGGATGCTTCCCTAATGTATAATGCACTATTCGGGTTACTGTGCCCAATTCTTAACCTCGTCATCACTGTTTCCTCTCTTCTGGTCCTTCCCCAGTTCCTCTCAGTTCCAACTTTATTCTGAATGCCATACAAATGTCTCCTTTTGATTTCCCTATCCCACTGCTGTTGCCATTCTTTTACAGCTTTTTTCCAAAATACACTTTTCCCTTCAGCCTTTGACATTGTTATCCTTACTTCAATATTCAATATCTTTCTTAGTTGCTTGCTTGACTAACTTCTCATTTCCCAAAATAGCTATGTGAGCTGGAGTCCAAATAAGTTGAAACTCTTTACCTTTGTCTTTTATTCTCATATATGTTGTCAATATTGCATTCAGCAGATCCTGAAAGCTTTTGGACACACCTGATCTGAGACTGTACAGTGCTAACAATGAATCTCTTCCAATTAAAATAGCCATACCATAGCTGGACAGAACTCTTTTTCACCCACCCCCAAATCTCTAGGGGACTCATAAACCCCAAACTATTATTTTGTACCCTTTCGTTTTCCCAACAAGTTTGTAACACTCTCTTAGTAGGATAACTGCTTCTATGTCCCTTCAGGTTAATCCAATAATTTACAAGCAGTTGCTTAAGTTCAATGGCATTTCTCTCTCTTCCACTTGAAGTATACATACTGGTGATGTTTTTCGGGACTTGGCTCACTGCTGCCACCAGCTCTTAAAGAGCCCATCACCATTTTGACTTATTGATTCTGATTCTTCCTTTGCTTTGTTTCTTTTCCTCTTTTCACTTATAGTCTGGGTTACACGTCTTTTGAACTTTCATCAAATAATCCTGAAAAAAGTTATTCACAAATGTTTTCAACAAATTACCATATTAGAATGATTTCTGATGGATCATGTGACTCAGAAGACTGTAGTAATGATGCTGAAAATTCAGCTTTGCCAACACAGGAATAATGTTTTAAGTACATTTTACAATGTTTTCATTTAAAAATTTATATTTATAACATTTTAAACTATAAAAACAATATTACTGTTTTTTGTATTTTTGATCAAATAAATGAAGCCTTGGTGAGCAGAAGAGATTTCTTAATTTGCACTCTACAATAAATTCTATTAGAATTTCCACAGACGTAACCGGGATGGAATCTAACAGGGTGGAACATTTTTCGAGCTGTTTGAGTGATCAACATTTAGCTCTCATTTAGTGGTCAACTTTTAACAGTAGGCTACTGTAGCTTTATCGGTTGGTTTCATGAAGCATGTTGCCACAGTTTTTCTGGATTTAGTCTGTCGGAGTTTGTTCTGTTCTGTTTGTTCTTCATGTCATTTCAGACAGACAGGATGATGATCAGATCAGATCTCTGTGTGAAGAACTGGCTGTTGTCAGACTCGTGCAAACAAACATCTCCCTGGGTTATTACAATTAATGGCAAAATAAATTAAATGTAAACTGATATTTCCTGCTGACACACTACAACAAAATCATTTTTAGCTAGTGTAAAGAACACTAGCAAAATAATGGTTTTGTTATTTTACAGTCGCCACTCTAACTGTACGTCAACAAATAAAAATGCAATGTTTATTGTTTGTAAGTTAGTTCAAAGTAAATTAACAAACGTTAACAAATTTAACTTTTAACATTTTAAAACGTTTTAATAAGTGCTGAAGTTAATATTAAGTAGTGTCAATCAAATCTGCAGAAATACTGCTCTGTTATGTTATGTTGATTCAGGTGTTCAACAAAGACCTTATTGTAAAATTAAACTAAAAAACAAAACCAAATAAACCAATGACCAAGGTATTCTACTAATTTTTTATCAGGTTTTGGCAAAGTATCTTAATTCATTCAATAAATAATTTATGAGAGGGCGGAGTTGACGTGGGGTTGAAGGTGACGCTTTCACGCGTCATGTTTGGCGCCAGCATTTTCGCGGGGAGTGAGGAGTGGACAGATGCAGCGTAGCCTTGATCGTTTACAAACATTGTTGTATAACTCTTCCAATTCCTCTGATTCAGGTCGTTTGTCGATGGTCTCGTCTTCGGTGGTTGATAGCGTGTCCTCAGGCGCGAGGTGAGACATCTTGTGTTGTGTCTGTTGGTGCGTGTGCTCAGGGGGTTGGGTGGGTAACATGACGAGGGTAACTAGCTCGCTAACTCTGCAGTCTTTGTAGGGAAAGTTACTGGTGGATTAGATTGATTTCAGCAAAAGCGTACACGACGGTTTAAAGGATTCAATAAAGGGCACATTTTCATCTCTGTGTTTGATCTTCGTGCCTACAAGTTGTACGCTGAACGCACATGATTACACAATAGCTTGGAGATACAGACGACATTAGGGTGTAATATCTGCATCTCGGACAGCTCAGCATATTAGTGCACACATACCACTAAAAAACTAGTGTTTAAACGCAAATACCTTTTGATATTTGGCAGAGAGTTTTGATTATAATAGATGGCCCATTGTTATTAGCCCATCGTGCATCTGGCTAGCTAACTAACGTTAAACGTCACATGTAAGATACGTGTGGGGATTATTCTCCCCAAATGTGTTAGTAAAGTGAAATGGACTGCTAAATGTCCATCTCATGGTCTTGATTTGAAGACATCTCATGTGACTCGAGAGAACACGACGTCCTGCATGCATGGACTCATGGTCAATACCAGTATAACATTAAAATACTCACTTTTCCCACATTAGCATTCATGCATAACGTTTCATAATTGACCATTAATTACAGACTATTAAAACCCAGCCAGGGCTACGTTTAAGGCCTGAAAGGTGGTCGTGCTGGGATGCCAACAGGGGCAGAAGACTTTTAAAAAAGTTACTTTTTAAAAGGTTATTTAAAGGCATTGTCATATTAACAGCTGCACCGGAAACCCTTCTCACATTTTATTGCTTTGTATTCTGTCTTGTTGTATGCATTGGTCTAATGTGCTGTCCTGTCTTGCAGGTTGTTAGGATGATGGCAGCAGTGCCTCTTTCCAGTGCCAGCCTCCTTCCTCTTCTGGAGTGTTTAGAAGATGAAGCAGCCGGGCTGTCAGAGAAGACAGATGCCTACATCACCATCGCGAAGTAAGGGTTAACCTACGGTTCTGGTGTCTGTCTTTTTAGTAGCTTTTGGTCAAATATGTGTTTCTCCTTCATGTTATAAGCTCTTTTAGTGTTGTAGTGATTTCGGTTTTTTCAACTCTTAACTCTGTCCACACTGTATGTACAATTAGCATTCAGGAGCTATATTTTATTTTTAAAGTGATCGTTCATCCAAACATGAAAATTGTCATCTTTTACTAACCTTCATGTTGCTCCATAACCATCTTTTTTTTGATCAGTATAAGATATAGTATGAGATTGATCGACGCACATAAGAGTGCATTGGATATGGCTTTAGAACCAACCTCTTCTGCAGTTGGTGGTAGCTTTAAAATGTATTTTTAGGTTTATCATGGGACTTTCATTCTTCTTTCTCCCAGCCGCTTGAATGGCGAGGAAGGACGTCAGTTTCTGCCTGTAGTTGTAAAGCATTTTGCACGTCTTAGCAAAGTCCTTTTGGTAAGTTTTTGTCCTTTATGTATTACCAGACTCATTAATTGAAACTTTAACTAAATATGTGTATATATTTTTGTAATTATTATGAATATTATTTTTATTTCTGAAAGCACTTTGCTGTACCCATTAGCGTTGCCATGCCGATCAATAATTTTTTCTTCTTTCAGGTTCATATCTCCAGTGAGAACGAGGAGTTGTGTCAGGCTGCATTGCAAGCTTTGGGATTCTGTGTCTTCCACTCACACATTGTTTCAGTCATACCAGGTGAAGAAAAAGTGAAATTCTTAAGTATAATATATTTATTACCTTCCATGAAAGGTGCCGTCCATAATCTCTTTATCTATCTTTGCTGCAGCAAATATTTCAGAAGATATACTGTCTACGCTCTGTAATGTTGTTGTAAAATCAAAAGAGAAGTTTACTTGCACTCGAGCATTATGGGTGATTTCAAAACAGAATTTCCCGCAAGAGGTGGCATCCAAAAAGGTAAACCCTTTTTACTCATCCTTTACCCTTCAGTTTTCCTTTTGTGACTAAAAAAATGCTGCTTTGTACATTTCAGACTCCAGAGATTCTGAAGAGTCTAGAGGCCATGCAGACCAGAGAGGTTCAGTCTATCCTCATTGAACATGAATCACTCAATGTCATAATAAGGTTTGTTGAAATTTCCCATACTTTCCTCTTTCTTGTTAGTGCAGTCTTGAAGTACTCTTCAAATGGAGGTGCTCTGTAAATAAGATTAGATTTCTTGGTAAACGCCAGGTTGCTGGAGCAGGCCCCGTCTCAGATGGCTGCTGGAGCTGTGTGCTGGGCCAAGCTGGTTATTCCTCTCGTGGTTCACTCGGCCAATAAAGTGCGCTTGCGTGCTGCAGCAGCCCTGGAGATGGGCATGCCTCTTCTTCTGGAAAAACAGCAGGAGGTGGCAACCATTGTAGAGCCAATGATGTCTTCAGTAAGTGTATATGTTAGATTATTAAGTAGTGCATATATGAATATGTAAATATAAATTATCTATTGCTCTGCTACCTCTAGATGCTCATCCCTGAAATGCAGAAGCTATTTGCATCTAAAAATGAGACCAATATGCTGAAGCTCTGGCCCTTGTTTGTTAGACTTCTGGGAAAGGTAACACATTTGATCACCAAGTAATGCTCATCAAGTCTCAATGCTTCAGTTTTGAATCTTGATTGCTGTTTTGGATTGAGCAAGGGTTTTTATTGTATGTTGTCTCTTTTCAGTTGCTCCACAAAGGCGGTGCATTCATTAATTCCTTGCTGTACTTGGAGGAGTTGGGTTTCCGCAACTCTTCTCCAAATATTAAGAAGATTGCCTTCATCGCTTGGAAGAGCCTCATTGATAACTTTGCTCTTAATCCAGGCAAGGCTTTTTTTTTCTTTATTCAGGTGTAATAGTCTCTGAAAATGTAGGAATATCCGAGAATTACACAGTTTGCTTTGTGAACAGTTATTGAAATGAAGTTTTTATTTTTCTCTTTTGGAGAAAAAAATATGAAAAATTGAAATGCATGTTCTGTAACCTTCTATAAGACAGAAGATCATTGGTCAAAAGATGTGGGAACCTTTTGGACTCGTATTGCAACAGAAGACAATGGTTTCAAATAGCAAACTAAATGGTAATGCTTTCTTTTGAGCAGATATCCTTTGCAGCAGCAAGCGTCTGAAGCTCCTTATGCAGCCCCTTAGTTCCATCCAAGTCAGGACTGAAGCTCTTCTGCTCACCAAGCTGGAGGTGTGGTGGTACCTGGTAGTCAAACTCGGACCCAACCTGTCTGCTAACTTTGAGCAGGTAAAAATCACTGTTTATGCTGAATAATGCTTTTTGGTGCTTGCAGATAGTTGTAACCATTGTATGGCTATGGTCTTACTAGTTTCTGAGAGAAATGTACATCTCTATCCCCTCTTTCCATCACTCTCTCTTAAAGGTTGGTGTACCGCTTCTGCACAGCACACTTCCTTCTGATTCTCTACTGCCGAGCCCGACTACACCTGCTCGAACCTCTAACCCAAGCAATGGCACCCCTAACACTCCTAAATCAGGTACAGCTTACTTATTGTCATTGTGCTTTCATCTTTTAAAGCGGATATAATGATTACATCATTTAAAGTCAGCATGAAGTGGCAATTCACCACATATATTTTTATTTATTTATTTATTTATTTTAATGCATGTTTATAACCATGATCAATTTGTCCATTTATCAAAGTCAATCCTTTACACTGACAGACTTCTGGACCTTGACTGATATCTGCGTCCATCCAGTCAACAACTGATGGAACGAATCAAACCCCCCCCTACACACACATATTTTTTTTTAAACTTAATGCTTTATCTTTCTGTTCTTCAGGCATTCCTTCCTGCAGCACACCAAGCAGTACTCCTCGCCTTAATCTGAACAGCAGTATGCAGGGAGCTCAGTCCTACCACTCCATTCAGCTCCTGGGTCTAGAGATGCTCCTGCACTGGCTTATGGGTCCAGAGGTTACAGTCACCGCAGCTAGAGAAAATCTTCAGCTCAGTCTGGGTAATCCTACACAGTTACGGTTTATTTTTTATTTAGTTAAATCAGTGATGCATCTGAATTAAAGTAGATCCAACTTGAGTCTGTACAAAATTAGTGTGAGTGTCATTTGATTACTAATATGGAAGTTCATAAGTTGTACACTGGAGAAGTCTGGTAATTCCCAGTCATGGAAAAGTAAAACCAAGAAAGTTTAGAAAAAAATCATGGAAATTTAGTAAGTACAAAGAATGGAATATATTTGTGACAATTGTTATTTTTATAATCCATATATTCTAACAGTGTCAGTGTCTGTCTGTTTCCAGAGCCCCTGACACACTCGCCCTTTACCAGCCCTTCCTCCTTCAGTAGACATGCTTCCACCCTCATATCAGCCATCAAAGAAGGCTTCATTGCTGTGGGAAAACATGCTCCAGGTATTCAGCACAATGTAGCCTGGATTTAAGAGCCTAACATAAATGTTGTCTTGGTCGGCTGGGAAGCAAAGTCTATTATTATTTAGATCTTAAATGAAAAATGCTGTTGCTCTCCATGTTTATCACCTGATGTAGTTGTTTATTTTCCACAGAAGCGCTTATTAGTCTCATTTGGAGCAACCTGATCTGTTCTGTCAGCACAACAATAGAAGCTGGTATGTTAACATTTGCTCTCTCTCAGAAAGTTAAAGATAATTTGCACAGATACTTGGGTTGTGGATGCTGGCTCATAGTAATGTAGAAAGTTTTACTGTCAACAGGTAATAAGAAGGAAAGACAGGGGTCAGAGGTTCTTACACTGCTTCTACAGGCTTTGCAGTCCATCTTGTCCTCGGATGATCTACCTGCTGAACATACCCTGGTAAGATGGCACTTCATGGTGAAAATAACATGCTGAAGTGTTACCCGACAAAGAATGCAATCTGGCATGCTTAAAACATACAAGCGTTTAGACTCAGTAAGATACAAACCTTCCATTCACCATAGAAACAAATCATGATTTCCACAGAATCAGCATATAAGAGTGATGTCTGAAAAATTATGAGACAAGACTGGAGTGATGGATGCCGAAAATGAACACATTTTCATTTTATTATTTGCTGCAGCTTTTGTTGGAAGCAACTGTTAAAGGAATACCTCAGAAGGTGCTCGGTTCTGCAGCTTATCAAGTGGCAAACATGGATGTGTTGAATGTAAGTACCTTTTTAGCCCTTATTGTAAAGCCTTGCTATATTTATCAACATTTTTTATTGTTTTTATCCTTTGAATTCATGCATGTCTGGATAAATAATTCTCCATATCTTTTTCAGGGTACCCCTGCACTTTTCCTAATACTGCTATTCTACAAGAGTAACCAGCTCTCATCCTTTCTTGAAGATGAGAGGTAATAATAAATCCTTCAAAATAAGTATTTTGTTCCAGAGACAGCTTTCAAAGAGCTATACTACTCCTATTTCAGTTTCTATTGAAGCAGTTTAGTTGGTTAACTGGGGCAACATTTTCTTACATCTGGCAGATTTTTTTCAAGCCTGGAAACCCTTGTGAGCTGTGGGTTTTGTGGACCTACATCGCCCCTGGCGTTTGGAGAGGCTGTTTTAGGAGCGATTAGTGGGAGTGTGGAGGCTGTTAAGAACAAGAAGCAGCTCTGGAGGATGTGGAGCACGGTGGTAAACCCTCTGACAGACACCATCACTCAGGTAATAAACTCAGATCAACAGTGCTGTAGAATGAATGTGCATTTCAGTGCCAGTCAAACCTCGAGTTGCACTACTAAGTGAAAAATCTTCATTCCAACACAGACCAATGAAGTAAATCAAGGAGATGCTCTGGAGCATAACTTCAGTGCCATTTACAGTGCCTTGATGTTCCCAGTCATTCACCTGCTGCCTGGTTCCCACCTACCACAAGTAAGAGATCATTTTAGTTTCATTGTAGATTTAGCTTTCTGCAGTATATGCTTCATATGACATCAAATCTTTCTTTTCAATAGACCACTCAGAAGGCCATGGTCGGTACGTGGTCCAGGCTTTACAAGGCGTTTGCTCGCTGTTCAGCTTTGGTAGCCACAGCCGAGGAGAACATATGCTGTGAAGAGCTCTGCAAAAAGATCTCTGCCTCTCTGGACAACGACGCTCTGAAAGTATGTCGTAATGTGGAAGATTTTTTCAGTTGTGTGCCTAATTGGAGTGTTAATTTATATGTATAATATATTTTTTCTTAGAATCTCCCGATGTTAGATGCCATTGCAAATATCTTGCTGATCATTATTGAGAGTATGGACTTCTCTCCTTACACCCCACAGTTCCAGCAGAAGATGAAATGTAAGGCTTTTGCTTTAGTTTCAAGTGACTAAAGTTGTGTACTGGCACTGTCACTTTTATTTATTTTTTTTTTTTTCGTGTTCGTATTCATAGCTCCTCATACACCTTTGAGTTGGGTGCGCAAGAGGAGCAAAGCTCTGGGCAATCTCTCGACTTTCCACAGTCTCCTGATGCAGACTCTAAATGCTTTCCTGTCTGTGGACCTCTTAGAAGCATGTGTAGAGTCTACCAGTGGAGTTTTCAATGGTATTGGCTTGACGCTGGTCGCTAACTTGTCAACACTTTTCACTAATGTAACTCTGCCCACGTTCATACAAGAGGTGCTGTCCACCCTCACCAAACCTCTTGCATTGCTTTTTGAACAGTTCTCCAGGTGTGTGGCATTTACTTTATCCTTCATATTTTGAAAAAAAAAAAAACATTTTCATGGTGTAATTTTATATTTTTTCCCTCCTTTTATGAAAGTCATGATGAACCATCAAAGCTGAGTGCGACACTAGAACTTAAGGTATGAATTGAAATGGAAACCTCAAGTCTGATGTGTAATCTTTTTATATGTATATTAGGTTGGCACATTTAGCTATTTGTTATTTCTCGCAGTTGGAGAAACTGGCCACGGACCTGCTTGGCTGCCTTCAGACACAATCAACTCTGCATGACGATGAGATGCTTGCCCTGTTGTCGCCCTTGCTTTGTGTGCTTTTCCCGCACAAGAGCAAACAGATTCGCACTGTTGTCATGCAGTTCTGGAATGCCACCTTTGGAAATGCACTTACCTTGACTTACCCTGACCCTCTCAAGTACGTTTTCATGATTGTTGGGAAATTTTGCTGTACAGTGTAGGATAGGCATATTTTTCAGGTTTTAATTCAGCAAGTATACTTTTATTAAAATGAGTCTTCATTTTTTAGTGTGCACTTTTTCCTCCCCTCAGGTCTGTTTTAAATCAAGCTAAGCAGAAGACTCCACTGATTTTACCTGGTTTTGAAGCTGTCAATGCACCAGACGATTGCAGCGGACAGTATACGGTACATTCAGTGTTTCGTCCTGTGCAAATGAGTGTACCTACAGTAATGTAATATACACAGAACTGTAAACCTACCTCAGTTGAACATGTTGGTTTTTCTTTCCTGAAGGAGTTCTAAACATTGTGTTCTCTATTTAGGGTGAGAGTTCTCAGCTGGACCCACAGGTCAGTGGCGTAAAGATGACCCCTGTGGGGAAAAGGGACTCTCTACTGGCGAGGGCAGAAGAGCTTAAAGGAAGAGGCTCTGTAACTGCAGCAAAGCCCGTGTCTGTCAGTAATAAGTGAAAATGCATCTAAACTTAAAACTAATAATGGTGGCTTCTTTAGTAACCAGGTTCCTCAATTCACCTGTGGCCTCTTTAGGTGAAGCTGGATTTTGGATCACCCAAGCCCTTGAAGCAACAAGCTATTGAGGAGGAGGCATCAGTGGATTTTGTTTTTATTGCTGCAAACAAACAGACTATTTTTAATGTTTATGCATTTTATTGTTCAGTTTATATATATTTGCAAACGTGTTAAAGTGCGAGACTGTCT
>JAUMHG010000047.1:10942442-10977720 GCA_032359395.1 Enteromius anoplus | reverse complement strand
GAAGGTTCATGAATATTAATGAGGAGGTCTGCTCTGATTGGCTGTTTCTCAGCATTGCTCATTTCAGTAGCACAAACTGATTTCTACTGTCCAGCGTGAACAATGGAGGTATTAAAGGTGCATTCTATTGCACCTTTAATACTTATTTTCAATCAAACCTTAATTTTTTTTTTCAAACTGTAAGTAAACTGGAGTATTCAATCTAAAACTTGTATCTTACAACTTCAAAAAGCCCAAGGTTTTAAACTAACCAAGGTTTTACAGCCTAACCTTAATTCAAGGTTATCCATAACAATAATCTTTTCAAATAATTTTTTCATTGCCGTTTCATTTTCACAAGCTTTCCTTTTTTTTAGTTTATATGCACACATCATAATAGAAATGAAAAATATAAATAGAAAAAAAGGCACCCAGGAAAAAAAAGTTAATAAAGATTTAGCAGGAAATGTTTTTAAAGGAAAAATGGGAAAAATGAGATGTTAGAGCGCTTATAGGCACTAGGCGTGTTAATTAAAAAAGAAGAAGAAGAAAAAAGAATAGCACTATGGTCACGTGCGAGCAAGAATAGAGATAGTTAAAATCTGATGAATGCTTATAGTAGTATGTTTAAAATCGGATGATGAGGGTCACTACCAAATGATAGCCTGGAATGAGTAAATAGTTTCAAATGGGAGCTTTCTATAAGTATGAATGATGGATCGTGTGATATTACATGAAGATGTGGTATTTCACTGTTACAGTGTCCAAGAGAAAGCAGTTTTATTGATGAAGGGGAAATGAAGCCGGCTGTAAAGCTCTTACATCACTGGCAAGCTTGCTAGTGCTCAGGTTGTGCTGCATGGACAGAGACTCCGCCATGTCTGTAACAGGTTTGTGAATCTTCTTCAGGTCACCTTTGTACTTCACCTGCATGATAGCAAAAATGCACCATGATATGAAACAATCTCAAAGTGATATGTGACTGTTGAAATACTGTTCACAAAGTTTTCTTTAAAAGATTGAAGCACCTCGCTCGCAAGATCATTGGCATCCTTCAGAGTCTGATAAATCTTGCTGTTCTTCAAATCATACTGTGGTCTCTTTCCTTTCATCTCCTTGTCGAACTTCTCCTTGTACTTCAGCTTTTGAGATAGGAAAAAGTTAGTTACTGGCAGTCTTGTATTATCTCCATACAAAGTATTATCTCTGAGCCAAAATGCTTGCAAAAGCACAGAGACATAAATATTAAATTGTATCGCTTCATGCAGTCATCAGTGGAAAGAAAGTGACACTGAAAAGAGTCTTGTTATAATTCAGTTGAGTCTAATACAGTATGATTCAGATCCTGTTCACACTGTACTAGCCCCAAATGGGAAGACCAACATTAAGTTCAGAGCATTCAAAGGCACCACATTAACATTTACTGTTTGTCGTATTAAAGCTGAAGTGAGTGATTTTTTGCTGCTAGCATCACTAGTCAATAGTGGCCTTGGTTCTGAGAAGTATTTTCACATTTTAAGACTGTTTACTATGTTGTTGTGGGATTGGGTGGGTGAAGTTTTCTGAATACTTTCTTTGTCTGCCATTGGTCGAATAAACATGAATACCTGCCCCAAACTAAAACAAAATCTAATTTTGTTTTAAAGATAAAAGACTTATGGGTGGAAGTCTTATGAAAATGAGGGTGAGTAAATGATGAAAAAAATACATGTTTTGGGTGAACCATCCAGTAACAATGGCCTACTTGAAGAAAAATGACACACTTCAGCTTTAACTGAAGGAAAGGTGGTAAAAATGTTGAATCTTTTCCCAGAGATTCTGAAAAACTCCAGATCTGTGGAGGCAACAAATTTGTGACATCAGGCAAAGAGAGTAACTTGAGGAGTGTGTAGATCAAATGATTTCTTTTAAGTCCCTGCTAAATATCATGAATTGTGGTAAGTGCCTTTCTGGTCTCTTACATATAGCAATGACATTTATTTAATTCTGTACATAATATAACAAATGGATAATATAGTGGCTTAAATTGGATCTGCACACTCCTCAATATAACAGCATGTCAAAGGAATGCAACAGAAAACCAGTTCTGACAATCTGAGAGATAAGAGATAAAACAATTTGCATGCCAGACAAATAAAGTGACAAAGAAATGTGGGCAAAAATGCTACTGATGAACAAAATAATAATAAAAATGAGTGCTGGCCTATAAGCTTATGCTCGGCAACAAGGCAAAAGCTTGCATGACAAACACAAAAAGAGACAAAAGAACAAAAAAATAAATGGGTGGAAATGTAAAACCGAGTGGGCAAAAACACTAAAATCCAACAAAAAATGTCAATGTCCATAGGACCCAAAAAACGCCATCAAATCGAGTGCCACTGGGGTTCAACAACTAAGTGAGTCAGAGGGAAAGAGAACATAGACATCAGACAGACAGAGAAGTGCAAAGGTCGCCCCCAGGGGCCAGGGACCCTTCTTACATCACTAGTCACGGCACTCATTTTCTTAATGTGACGCATCTGAGGAGTGTCAAAGGAGGCAGCACCATGGAGAGATGGCTTTTCCTCCACCTAAAAAGCGCAGTGAAATGGCAGGGTAACGTCAATGAGATGGGACAGAACGGTGAAAATTAATTTATGAATGAACAGATGAATGGATTACAGAGAAAGAAAAGAATCAGTGGATAGACATGAATAAATACAGCGCAGAGAGAGAACAGTGAACAGATGGAGGTGGTACAGATTACAAGAGACACTCAGGGCTCACACAGACAATGACAGTATTAATGCTGATGGGCATGGGAAGCACTGCTGAGGCATTTGAATCTACAAGTTATTTTTGAGTACTATTGCATAATGATGACATGCAGCTTCCATGATGGTGAAGGTGTAAAGAAATTATCAATATACTGTACAATGATATATACACAATGATGTATATATTCAATACATCAATTATACATTTATTATACATTTCAAACTAATCCCCTGTGGTCCTTGTGGATAAAAACAATGAAAGTCTATGGACTGCATTGTGTCTAGTGTGGAGTTGAGAACAGTATTACCTGGCTGGTCAGTTTGGACACCTCAGTGGCCAGGGTGATATCAGGACGACAGAGCAGAGTTCCACCACGGCTGGCCTCCTGGCGAGCCTTTTCACGGTATCCGATCTACAAGAACGGTTTTTAGAACCATTACTACTTACTCTTACTGCTTACAACTAGTACAATATACTACGAAGTATTGTATACAAAAAGGACATAAAATAAAAAATATCATTATTTATTTAAGCCCATGTAGTTCAAAAATGTAGAAGACCCAGAACACAAATATTTTAGGGACACTTGATAGATTTATGATTCTCCATTTAAAATCCATTCCACCAAAACGTTTAAAACATTTTAAAAATACATAAAGAGAATGTTTAAAAAATCAATATGAACTGAGCTTTTTAGAAACACACAGTCATTTTATAGAATAAACAGATTTAATGTATGTTTTTAATCACATATAAATATGTGCACAAACAGATCACATCCAATATTGTAAACATGGAGGGCAAACGTGTCGCTTTGCATGAGAAAACCAATTTTGGTTTGTTCTTGGATGTCAATATGACATACGGGTGATTTGAAGTGTCCCTCACCTCACTGATGAGCTTAGCAGCTTGAGTGGCTTTCCTGATGTCTGGGCGGTCAGCAACCGGAGTGTACGTCAGCTTGGCTTTAGCCTCCTGCTTATAGGCGATCTATACAAAAAGAGACATGGGATTTACAACAATCTCTGTTGGAGACTATTGTTTGAGGCAGATCCTTGTTGGTTGCTTACATTGCTTTGGTTTTTGGCCACTTCCATGGCATGTTGCACATCAGGAGGAGCAATCATTTGGTTGTAATTAGACTTGCCTTTCTCCTTCTCAAACTTCTCCTTGTACAATTTCTGTGAAACGATCACGTGAGATTATGATGATCTCGATCAATACAAATGAGATTTATTGTAATAAAGGGGTGAAAACTGAGTATAAAGACTTACAGCACTTGTGATTTTGGCAACCTCTTTGCTGTGGGCAGTCTCACGTGTTTCAGAAAGAGTGGTGAAGCCGCCTGATTGGAGATCCTTTTTGCTAGCCTCCTTGTATCTGGTCTGCAGAAAAAATTGCAAAACATGAATAAAAAAAAAAAAAAAAATTTAAATAAGTGACTCCACACACATTATAGCATTACATTTGCCTTACCTCAGACACAAGTTTAGCCACTGATTTAGCATGAAGGATTTGAGGAGTGTCATGAACAGCAATGTACTGGCCTTTAGCCTTCTCATACTTCTCCTTGTATTTCACCTGAAGAACAGTGACCTTTTTTTTAGCCTATCTGGTCACATTTTGAATGTTTTTTCTCAAAAGTTTTAAATGCATATGGAAAACGGCACTCACATTGCTGACAAGCTCAGAGTTCTGCTTAGCCAGAATGGTGTATTTATCATCAGGAACAGACATAACGCAGCCCTTCAACATTTCCTTATCGTACTTGTACTCAACCTGTGAATTACAAACAAATCAATTCATTATCTGGATTTTTATCTGTATAACTGAAACTGTTGTAGAAAATTAAGAGGTACGAACATCACTCTGCTGGAAGCTGTTCTTAGCAGCATGGACAAAATCAGGTCTGTCCACAGTCCAGATCCATTTGTTCTTGGTGGCCTCGTACTTCTTCTTGTAGTCAAGCTACAAGGAAGAAAAGCACAAATAATTATACGTATGACGAGACGCTGAATTGCAATTTAGTTCACAGATGCTCAGTGCAGACTCACATTGCTGATGTTCTTGTAGGCTTCCTTGGCGGCACGAATGTCGTGAGCGTCAGGTGCCATGTTTATGTGAGCCTTGTTTCTTTCATACACTTCCTTGTATTTCAGCTGTAAAAAAAAGAAAGAGAAAAAGAAATTAAGTATATGCTGATAAGTATTTTTTTTGCTCTACAAATGTAATGAGAGGTTAACCTACATTGCTGGTGATCTCCTTGACCTTCTTCATGTGCTGGCTCATGGGAGTGTCATGTCCAAGAGTGTAACTTGTTGCTTTGGTCTTGTTGTGTTCCATCTTATAATTGATCTATAGAAGAGAACAGATAAAAGTTTTCACATAGAATGACTGGAGTGATTCTGAAGTGACATGGAACATCTGTATTCATGTAACAAATGCTTTCCATTATATGGAAGGCAGATGGTGATGATACTCACATCACTGATCTGCTTGCTGCGCTTGGCAACTTGGTAATCAGGAGTATCCAGCACTGCGGTGTACTTCGACTTGGCACGTTCATACTGCTCTCTGTACTTCCACTACAGGAAGTGATGGACAAGAAATGATAATCAGAGAACGTCACGGCAAGTTGTATTATTGATGGCAATAACATGCATTAAAAGGGACGGGTTTAGTACGACAGACTTCATTTAAGCTGAAACTTGCGTTCCACAAAAATCATCTAGTGGAAAGCATGCAAGAAATGGCTTATAGATACAAGGATATTCAGCAGTCCGTAAAGATGCACACAAACTTACATACAACAGAGAACATGCAATATGCAGTGAGACAAACAATGGAAGTGAAAAGCAGCTTCAGGCAATAGGCAAGGACACCGACAAGTTAATGCTACCGTGTCTTGATCTCTACGCTCTTTCTTCTGCAAACTTTTAAACATGGCATATCATCTGTGACTGTATTTGTTTATTGATACGTCTGCTCATAAAGGAATTTTACATTAAACACATTAAATGTATTTTAAGGCAAAACTATTAAATATATGAATGAATGTAACCAAAACATCATCGTTTCTTTTTCATTGTAAAATAATAACCTGATTCAAGGAAACTACTGGAAAACACCACCATGACCTTAAATTAGGGGAGACCATGTTAATTGTTACACTTTTTACTCCACTAAATCCAGTTCAGGGTAAAATGTGTGACATCTCATCCCCACAAACTGACCTGACATTTATTAAAACAAAAACACAATTCTTAGCCTAACATAGCTATATTTTCAGTCAAAATCTACCTCTCCTACATAGCTGACTTGCATGGATGCCAGCTTTATAATACTGTGTGATTGTGCCAGTCTCTCCGACATACAGCCTGTATACTGAAACATTGCATTCCCTGTTTTTCCTAGCAAAATCAAATGACGTTATGGAAAGTGATCAGTGGATGTGTTTTAAATGCAGCGTATGGTAGAAAATCCAAACAAGGGATAGTTAAAGGCTGCATATGACCATTAAAGGTGAAGTTAGGGGTGCACTGATGAGGAGATGTGATTTCTACAGGGCTTGGAGTACTACCAATGGGCAGATGGTTACCTTACTCCACATGCCAGAGTTGTACATGGCAACGAGAATGTCAGGACGGAGCAGCTCATTGCAGCCACTCTTGAGTAACTCCTTGGCCTTGAATTTATATTTTCCCTGTCCATTGAGAAAACACACAGATGCACAAATCATGCCACAAGTGAAGACAGAGACAGAAAGTGGCTCCTGAAGTAGAGTTGCTCAGTTACAAACTGTGTACTCCAAGTAAGGGGTTCCAAAAGAGCAACCTTAACTCATGACCCAACAAACAAAACGTTTAGGTGAAGTAGTATCTGGAGCACACAGATTTGGTCTGTGCACACTCCAAAAAATCCTGTTTGGATTTTGGAACACAAGCAGACACCTAAATCAGACGAGAGAAAGAGACACAATCGAGAGACACTGGAGCCATGCGACAGAGCCATCCAGTAGATCGGAGACGGCCTCATGCTCGGGCCCCTGTGACAGGCGATGGACCCGTTGAGGGCAGCTGGATCTGGTGGCTTTACCTGACTCATCTTGCTGGCCTCCTTAGCCAAGATGTTTCTAGGATCATCTACAACTACGGTGTACTTATCCTTAGTCTTCTCATAGCCGGCACGGTAGGACCTCTGCTCAGGATTTCAAAACAGGAGTTAAAGACAACTGCCTCGAGAGCAGTAAAGATGAGCACACATTCAGAGGAGAAAATATGTCATTGGAGGTAAACTCAAAGTAAAATCTTAGTAAAATTATGACTTTAAGGAAGAAAATGACAAACATAACAGACATCAGTTTGAGATGGTAAAATACATGTTGAAACAGTTTACCTTTAAAGCTGTACACATAGAGGCAGTGAAAAAGAAACTGGTTATGTAAGCATACACTTTGAATTTTTCTTGCTTCCCCATTATTCTCATTGTATTAAGCCATTAATACACCACTGTAATGCTTTCATTGACTTACATCATTGATCAAAAGTGAAGCGTTCTTGGCAGCCTCAAAGAATGGTGTGTCACATGTGTATTTGAAGTTGGCCCTGTTCTTCTCATAAGATGCTTTGTAGAGTCTCTGTTAATAAAAACAGATAGAAGAGAGTAAGTGGAGGCTTTGTTATACATATTACTGAGTAAATCAGTAGAAATTAGTAAAATATGGCTTTTTTTACTTCGCTGTAGAGCGCCTTGTTTTGTTCGGCATGCACCATCTCAGGTGTGTCCCACACGTAGCAACCGATGCCCTTGATCCAGTCCAGATCCTCTTTGTACTTGACCTTAAGTGGATAAGAAAATGTGACAGTAGTTAAAATGCTATATGATTTTCTGTCAAATTACAGAAACAAGAAGGACGCTTTAGTTATACTCACGTCACTGACGCAGTCTCTCACAATCCTGCTGTGGAAAAACTCAGGACGGTCAGGGATAGACTTCCAGGTGCCCAGTGTGCTGATGTACTTCTCCCTGTATTTGACCTGTAAAAGGAGTGAGTGAGTGACAGGATTCCTCAACAAATTCATGTTTAAAACAGACTAAAAGTCTTTAAGTTCACTGACCTCACTGATGTCATCTCTGACCCTCTTGGCACAGAGAATATCCAGGGCATCCTTGTCAGGGTGGTAGTGCCCCTTAGACAGCTCAAAGGTCTCCTTGTAGCGCAACTGAAGAGGAATGATGTTGAGTATTAGAAGGGATCAATTACAGATGCTGAACTGGCCAATAAAGAAAGCAATAAGGCATCTGGACGACTTACATCGCTGGCATTGAGGTAGGCTTTCTTGGACCGAACCAGGATTGGTGTGTCATGGATGGGAGTATACTTGTGTTTCATCTTCTCGTACTGTTCCTTGTATTTTTTCTAAAAAAGATACAATAGAAGAATTACAGGCTTGTCTGCATATGGACATGCTACTTATTGTCTTTCAAAGCGTGGTGAAAAGCTGAAATTACCTCACTGTACACCACTTTCATGGAACGAGCATGATTTAAAACGGGAGTGTGTGATTCTGGGGTGAAGAAGGCCCTCTCCTTGGATGCCAGATCAATGTACTTGAACTGTGAAGAGTCACAATTTGTTTATGGTTAATATCTACTTTTCTCGAGTGAATTAAGAACATTTACCAGGTTAAACATTTAAATATTAAATATTTCAAATAATGAAATGCTAACAGAATGCATTATTTAAAAAAATAATAATAATAATAATAAAATATATACATTTTGTGCCCATCACAATAGGATAATTCTACCAGATTTTCAAGTCACAACAAACTTAGACAGAAATCTATGCTTTGCTGCTAGGAGATAAATGACAAATGAAAATAATCCAATGGTATGCATTACCACCCATTTAATTCTGAACCTGGAGAATGATTTCTTTATTCAATACATTGCTTACATTTAATTGGGCTAAGAGTGACTTACGTGGTTGGTCAGACTCTGTGCCCACTTGGCTCTCTTAATTTCCAGGCCATCCACAGTGGTGGTGCATTTGGCCTTTTCCTTATTGCCCTCAGCTCGGTACACAATCTGTGGAGAGAAACAGACAAAGAGACATTTAATAATGTGAACAGGTTTTGAAACATGATTGAGATATCAGGCCTGAGGCCGATATAAAATCACTCACATTACTCATGTGGGTCTTGAGTTCAGTCACACGCTTGTACTCTGGTGTGTCCAGGACTACACTGTAGTTGGAAAAGTTCTTCTTGGCATCAGTCTCATAGGATTTCTAGCAAAAAAAAATAAAAAAATCTTAAATTAGTACCAAAAGTGATCAGAACGGACCATTATGAGTGAAATATGACCTGCATGATAAGGAAATGAATAATTACTTTGAACTTGGTTATCTCACGGATTCGGACCATCTCAGGGGAGTCCGCCATAAAGCAGCCAATGCCTCTTAGCCAATGCAAATCCTCTTTATATTTCAGCTGTAGAATATATAAACACAGTTAACATACCTGCCAAATGTCAATCTCTTGCAGTGTGCCACAGTTAATTTGAGTGCATGTTGCATGAGTGACACCTACATCACTGTTGATCTCGTTGACGTGGAAGCAATGCATCAGCTCTGGGGTGATGGGCAAGGGCAGCAGAGTTCCTCTGCTGCTGTAGTACTTCTCCTTATAGCACAGCTGTAGAAAGAAATGAAGCATTATAAGGGCATCAAATGGGGTGTAGAAAGTGAGACAGAACTCATGTTTCATAATAGAAACATACTCACATCACTGATTGCATGTTGAGTGGCCTTAACCTGCCGGATCTCAGGTGTGTCATACTCAGAGTGGATCTTGTCTTTTTCCTTCTCATATTTCTCACGATACAGTCGCTATGACAAAATTAAACCTTGTTATTATCCTTGTTTGTGATCAAATTTACATTTCAAAGGCCTTTGACTTACTTGGTTCATGACCTTGTTAGCCTTCCTTATGGTAACGAAGTTGACAACTTCAGGACCTAGTTTGTAGTTTCTGGCTTTCATCAGTTCGTAAGCTTCCTTGTACTTCATCTACAGACATTTGAACAGTAGATGAGATGCATTTATAACATTTAATCTCTTTTTTTTCATTTTGAAAACTGAGGTGTTCTTTTACATTGCTAGTGATGACGCTGTTGGCTTTGGCCTGTTTGTTTAGAGGAGTGTCATAGGGCAGAGAGTAACCAGTGGGCATAAAAATCTTATTGGCCTCTTTGTAGAAGTTCTAAAAGAAAGAATGAAAAAGAAAGAAAGAAAATGATATGAAGCATACTTCAATGGAGAGATTATTACTTATAGTAATTCTTGTGTATTGGAATGAGGCATCATACATCGCTCTGGATGTAGTTGGCTTGACGTGCCCTTTCAGTATCGACGGTCACAGCAGGAGCAGTGTTTTTGCCCAAGACGTTTGTGACGTAGTCATGACGATAGTTAAGCTGTGGACAGAAAGTATTTTAGTTAGAAGATTATGCTCCAACAAAATTGCAGTAAAAGTTGGTTCATGTTTTTGAGGAGACACCTCGCTCAAGTTCTTAGCGCTCTGCTTGCATGTTTCATAGACGGGGGTGTCCGTGACCACAGTGTAGTCCTTGAAGTGCTCGATACCCTTAGCTCTGTAAAGATTCTGAAACAGAACAGCACACAAGAGAAGAAGACAACATGAGAGAGGATAGAGAAGGAGGACTGAACTAAAAGAAAATGAAATAAGACTTACATCACTCTGCAGCTTCATAGATTGCTTACAACGAAGAATCTCAGGAGTGTCCCAAGCATAGCAGCCAATACCCTTCAACCAGTTGAGGTCATCTTTGTAGAAGATCTGAAACGAGATACAATGTGAAGGCTACAGCTACCAAAACACCTCAAACCACTGGACTTGCTTGGCATTTCCACATGACAGTAAACAAAAATATGAAGCGTGTTTGGAGGTGCAGGTATAACTCACGTCACTCAGTTGCTCGTTGACCTTGCGAGCTTGCACGTACACCTGCATGTCAGGCAGGCAGATCCACTGGTGCAGATATTTACGGTAGTTGACCCCACTGACAGTCTTCTGAGTAGTGCGTGCAGATACAATGTCAAGCATATCGGGAGGTATGTGGACCTTTGCCTTGGTCTTTTCATATTTGTCTTTGTACAGGCGCTAATGGAAAAAAAGTGTTTCAATTGAAATTTCAATTATTTTGACTTATGTTAAGTTACAAAACTGGACCTTAGCTGATGCTTCACTCACATCTAGAACCAGTTTTCCAGCTTTGATACATCTTGCAGTAGCGGGGTCATCCTGAAGACACTTAGGCAGGCTGTACAGGGTCTTGAACTTCTCATAATCTTCCTTGTATTTAACCTAAAGAAACCAAAGAAGGTGTAATGTCCAGCAAAGTTAGGACAATCAGATAGTTATATTTCTATGGAGGCAAGAATTGGAGAAGAGACTGGTGAAGAGACTCACATTGCTCAGGACAACCTTCTGTTGTTTAGCATGGACTAAGGCATGGGAATCGTGAGGGATGTTGTAGCTCTTGGCCTTGATCTTGTCCCAAGCTGCAGAATAGGCTTTCTAAATGCACACAAAGATATTTCAGAAACTGGGACAACAAATAAAACCAGTAAGTCAGCATTTTGGTGGTTTTCACGCAGGCTTACGGTGCTGTAGATCTCCTTCAGGTTAAAGCATCTTGCGTAGTCACAGGTGTCCAAAACAGTGGTGTAAATGTGTTTCTCCTTATGATATGCCTCTCTGTAATTTAACTGTGGACGAAAATTAGAATATGCAGCATGTTACCTCAAAAGTACTGTGCTTTTAATACCACCTAAGTATTTCAGTGAGCAATTCATTGGAGTTCTAACCTCGCTGGCCCAAGTGTGGCCCAGAACGGCAGTCACATATGCAGGTGTGTCTGTCACAATGGAGTAGTTGTTCCATTCTTTCTTGCCTTCTGCCTTATATTTAATCTGTGTGGAGACAAATTTAAACTCTCAAACAGGTAAAAACAATGTCTCTTCATTGTCAATGGCTAAATGAGTCGCAGAAATGTTACTCACATCACTCTGAAGCTCATATGACTTCTTGGCACGCACAATCTCAGGTGTATCCCAGGCGTAACAGCCAACGCCCTTCATCCAGTTCAGGTCTTCTTTGTAGAACACCTGCCAAGGAGAAACTATTTAAATGCAGCCATTCAACAAACCTGGCCCAGTGTAAATTTGACTGTAACCATAACCTACATCACTCAAGATCTCATTGGCCTTGCGTGCACGGATGGCATCGTTCTGATCAGGGTGGCACGTCCACTGGTGCAGGTGTGTACGGTATAGCACATCACTCAGGATTTCCTGGCATTTCTTGGCAACCACATGGCTGATCATATCAGCAGGAATGTGAAACTTAGTTTTGGTTTCATTGTAGGCTTTGTGGTAGTCTCTCTGTAGGAAAGATCAAAAAAGTATGTTTTATAAGGAGTTAAGAGTGAAGAGCATGCATAGTAATAATAAAAACAACTTACCAGATTCTTCATTTTTTCCATTTGGCCAGAGCGAACCACCTCAGGGAAGTCAACCAGTGTTGAAGCCATGTAGTGGCCTTTGGCTTTCTCATGAGCACCAAGGTACTTATTCTGTATTTGAATACAAGAAACAATTAGTAATTGTTTACATCACTTATAAACCAGTTTTTAACAGTGTTTGAAGCAAAAAGGTTTGAAGATGTCTCATTAGGAATCCTTTATTATCCCTTATTATGTGGCACTGCACTGTGGCATTAATTAAAGTGTCTATTCTATTTAATACTCATTCATGTTTGATACTCACATTACTAATCATGTCTCTGGTCCTCTTGGCTTGTTGTACTGGTATATATTCATGATTCAGCTGGTAGCCGGTGGCTTTGCTCTCATCCCAGTTGACTTTGTACAATTTCTACAGTAACAACAATTAAGCATTCGTAATGCAACGTATCACATAATAAATTGCATATACATACAAATAAGTCAGGAATGGGCATCGTTACCTCGCTGATCATCTTTGCGACCTCTCTAGAGTGAGCCAGCTGTGGTGTATCCTCAGATCCGATGTAGTGGCCCTTCTCCAGGTTAAATGATTCTTTGTACTTCAGCTGAGTAACAACAAAAAGATTGACGTAATAGATAAGTTAACCTCATCACACCAGTTTTTTTTTTTATATGAAGACGAAAACGCTCAATTCTTAGACACACTTACATCACTGAGGTTAAAGGCGTTAACCTTTGCAAGAATAACCTCAGGGCGATCCACAACGTGGGTAAACCTAGCAAAGTTATCTTTAGCATCCTTCTTGTAATGTCTCTGCAGGAAAAAAAAGTAACAGGCATTGTTGTAGGATAATGGAGATTTGTACTATAAGTAAGAATTTGGGGGGAAAAAACCCTGTCTGGTCAAACTTACCTCATTCAGAATCTCCTGGGCTTTTCGGACTTTGACATGCTCCACACTATCAGCAGCCACCCATCCACAACCACGTAACCATTCCAGATCTGCTTTGTAAACATTCTGAGGGAAGAGAATTTAATTAAATTCAGAGGAGCCGATATAAAACAAAACTTCTCATATTTTAATAAATAATAAGAATCGTTTTTAAAACCAATTCGTCTTTAACCAATACTTACGTCACTGGCCAGGTCATAAGCTTTACGGGCTTGAATGACATCATTCTGATCAGGCATGCAGGTCCAGTTGTGCAGGCGAGTTCTGTAGTTGTCATCATTAACTTGGATCTGGCACTTCTTCGCATGTTCAAATTGCAGCATGTCCACTGGTAGGTTGAATTTAGTCTTGGACTTGTTGAAGTCCTTCTTGTAAAGAGCATCACTAGCAATCCTAGCTGAGTTCAAGGCCAGCACGAGCAGAGGATCATCCTGGACACTAAGGGCTCCAATGTGATGACCAACTTGCTTACGGTAACCCTCTTTGTACTTGTACTGCAAAAAAGAGGATGATTTAGTTGTAAACTTGAATAAAATTAAAGTGAAATGGGTTTGGGTATAGTGTTACGTATTTACTTACATGGCTCTGCACTTTAGTGGTGTTGATGCATTGCTTAATTGGAACTGCATCTCCGGGCATAAAGTATGATGTAGCCTTGGTCTTGTCCCAATTTTTGGTGTAGAAGTGCTACAAGTGTTTTTTTAAATGACATTTGTGTTAGTAATCACCTTTAACAATCATTGAATAAAACATTTATTACTCAAAAGTAAAATTGCATTACCGGGTGGTACATTTTGGACACTTCCCTGGCTGTAGCCAAAACTGGAGAGTCTGTCAGTGTGTATTTAACCTTGTCCTTATGCCAGGCCTTACGGTACTTAGCCTGAAAAGAAAAGAAAAAAAATACATAAGTGAACAGTATCTGAAAACCACACTAATGTCATGGAGGTATGATTTTGTCAACTAAACATACTGCAATATTTATGTTGTTTAAGGGTAATAGCAATATCAATGGTAATAGTAACTATGAGAAACACAATGTTTTTTATACTTTAAACTTTATTTATATTTTATTTTGCACAGGTAATGCACTTTGAATTACTGCTAGAAAGTTTACTATTGATCAAAACTAAATCATTTATATATTGTTGAAATTATTACAAAAATGAAGTGAAATAAAGTATTTAAATTAACTCACACAGACTATGTTTTTCTACAAATCAACTTACATTGTCATGTTTGTTAGAAAGCTACATTAGGTGACAAATGCCATGGCTGCAAACAGTTCACTATTATGAAGAAAATTAAATAATAGGGCTTATAAACCTAAGTTTTATTTTATAATTGTAATATCTATGGAAACTGCTGGAAAACAGCCTTTTCATACGGTATCTTTTTTTTTGTAATTACAGTTTTGAATGATTGGATGATTGTATAATATATGTCTTCTTGCTCACCTCATCAAGCACATCAGCAGCATTTTTGGAGCACACAAAGTCAATTCTTTCAATGGGTGTTGTATATTTCTGTTCATCCAGTTTCACACGGTAGCCTCTCTGTAAATCAGAAAGAAATCATTGGGTCGTTACATTTCTGTAGAAATGGTAGAAGTAATAGTAGAAGCAATTGAAGTACTGGTTGAAGCAATAACAGTATATATAGCGAAATGACTTACATCAGCCAGAATCTTTTGGGCATTCCTCACTTTGATGACTTCAACAGACTCATGGGGGATCCATCCACATCCCCTGAGCCATTCTAGGTCAGCCTTGTACACAGCCTTAACATCAAAAACAATCAAATGAAACAATACCTAATATTTAGCAGATTGAAGCAAAAAAAAAAACCAACATAATCAAAACTCAACTTACATCACTACGCAGATCATAGACTTTTCTGGCCTGGACGACATCATTGGAGTCTGGCAGGCAGGTCCAGTTGTGCAGGTAGGTTCTGTAGTTGGCATCATTGACCTGGATCTGGCATTTCTTGGCCAGCTCAAGAGACAGCAGGTCCGCTGGGAGGTGGAACTTGGTCTTGGACTTGTTAAAGTCCTTCTTGTAGAGAGCATCACTAGCAATCTTAGCTGAATTCAAGGCCAGCATGATCAGAGGATCATCCTGGACGCTGCGGGCTCCAATGTGATGGCCAACTTCCTTACGATAACCAGTCTTGTACTTGTACTGCATTTAAAATATTATTAAATTGGTTGTAAGTATTACTCTAAAATAGCAGAGAGGGGATTTAAAAGCCAAAATGTAAGACCTTTCACAATATAAGAGAGATTTAGAAAACAGATAAAAAAAATTAATTTGTGATTTCTTACATCACTGGCTATATCTCTGGATGCTTTAGCCTTGATCACAGACACGGCATCTTCTTTGATGTGGTATCCCTTTGCCTTTGCAGCATCCCAGTCTTTTGTATACATTTTCTGCAACAGAAAAAGGTGGACATTCAAAGGACAGCAATTTAAGAGCATAATAAGCTCATAAAATATAATTAATTTTAGTAATACTTCTCAAGCATGTGACTTTGCTTACATTGCTGATAGCAATGGCATTGGCCCTGGACAACTCAATGGCGGGTGTATTTGGCATGATGTGGATAGATGTCTTATCTTTGTCCCATGCTTCTCTGTATTTTCTCTGTAAACAATCATAATTAAAAAAAATGGTAAAGAAATTTGCACATTGATTAAAAAAAAAAAAATTACATTCATTTAGCACAATTTAATATTTCAGATTAACTGTACATATCATTTTAATCATTATAATCTAATGATAACTATTATACTTCTTTCAAAAATGACAGCAACACAAATAATATTGAGTTTGCAATAGTCTTACATCGCTGAGAATGTTGGCGTTTTGCTTGGCTAGGACAATAACAGGCAAGTCCACAGCACTGGTGAACTTGACTGTGCTGGGATGCTGGCGGTACAGTTTCTCATTAAGAATAGTCTGAGCATTCTTGGCTTTGATGACATCAATAGATCCATGCGGCATCCAGCCACATCCACGGATCCACTCAAGATCAGCTTTGTATACAGCCTGGTTTGAGAGTTTACAAAAAAAAGGTATTCATGTACAGTAGCAGCATTACTAACCAATGTAAACAGCACAGTGTGTAAAAAAAGGCATATTCGTACATCACTGCGGAGGTCATAAACCTTCCTGGCCTGGACGACGTCATTGGAGTCAGGCAGACAGGTCCAGTTGTGCAGGTAGGTTCTGTAGTTGGCATCATTGACCTGGATCTGGCACTTCTTGGCCAGCTCAAGAGACAGCAGGTCCGCTGGGAGGTTGTACTTGGTCTTGGATTTGTTGAAATCTTTCTTGTAGAGAAGATCACTAGAAATCTTGCCTGAGTTCAAGGCAAGCATGATCAAGGGATCATCATGGATGCTGAGAGCTCCAATGTGGTGCCCTTGCTGCTTCCTGTATCCTGCTTTGTACTTGTACTGCAAAGTATGATGGAATTTAAGCACTGTTGTTTAAAAGTGTGTGTTAAATTTATTAGATAAGATCCTCATCGAGACTTACATCGCTAATGATGTCTCTGGAAGCCTTGGCAGATTTCACTGCGACAGCATCCTTGGGCAGGAAGTAGCCCTTCTTAAGGCTTTCCTCATAGTCTTGACGGTAATATTTCTGAAAAAAACATGATGAAGCAACACATACAGTACCGATTTAAGAGTATTATAAAATAAACTACTGCATTTATTTCTGATTTACTGCTCACTACAAAACAGTGCTGCTGTACTTACGATGCTTGTGTTGAGTTTGTTTTGTTTTCCAAGAATAATCTCAGGCGTGTCTGGCATGACATGGATATGGATCTTCTCCTTATTCCAGGCATCAACATATGCATTCTGCAATGCAATAATAATCAAAACAAAAAGTTAGAGACATTCACAAGATCTCACCCTGCAACAGAAGATCAGTAAAATAATACCTTGTCCATGATCTTGGCATTAGCTTGGGCAAGAGCATAAGGTACGCCATCTGTCTTGCTTGTAAATTTGAAGTTGCTTGGAGGTTGTCTGTACTTCCTTTCACTCAGAATCTCAGCAGCCTTTTTAGCCTTCTCTACATCAACTGAGCCTATGGGTACCCATCCTGTACCTCTGATCCATTCCATATCAGCCTTATACACAGCCTGATGGTAGAAAATACACAAGAAACGGTAAAACAATGCTGGTAGTATACGGTAGGGCTATTTATGGTCAGAAATTTAAATTACACAGAAACTCACATCACTCTGAAGATCGTAGACCTTCCTGGCCTGGACGACATCATTGGAGTCTGGCAGGCAGGTCCAGTTGTGCAGGTAGGTTCTGTAGTTGGCATCATTGACCTGGATCTGGCATTTCTTGGCCAGCTCAAGAGACAGCAGGTCCGCTGGGAGGTGGAACTTGGTCTTGGACTTGTTAAAGTCCTTCTTGTAGAGAGCATCACTAGCAATCTTAGCTGAGTTCAAGGCCAGCACGATCAGAGGATCATCATGGACACTGAGGGCCCCAATGTGATGGCCAACTTGCTTACGATAACCAGTCTTGTACTTGTACTGTGTAAAACCCATTAAAACATTCATTACATTCTGACAAGCAAACAGTAATCACATCAGTCCAATAAGGAAGAAAAACTTAAATTGGTAGCAGTGGGACATGATACTTTAACTTTAAAGATGACTCCTATCTATATTTATGCAATCAAATGCTTCAGCTTGTAATTTAAGCAAATGCTTAAAAGGTATACACTTACATCACTAATAATGTCTCTGGATGCTTTAGCAGCTTTGATGGCGACAGCATCAGATTTGAGGTCGTAGCCTTTTCTGAAGATGTCCTCAACTGCTTGTCTGTACAGTTTCTGAAAGGAACATTTTTATTTCTCTTTTTAAGCAAAATAATGAATAGGACTAATTTTGGAAATCAAGCATGAATTTGAGAAGTTAAGTTTACCAACTAAAACAAATATATAATGAAGAAAGAACAATTATTCAGAAGTGCGTCTTACCCTACTATTGTTCATTGCATTTGCTTTTGAGAGCACAATCTCTGGGGTGTCAGCAGGGACATGGATCTTGACCTTGTCACTCTCCCATGCTGCATGGTATTGACGCTAAAATGGAAAAGAAATGTTTTAGTGACAGTTTCAATACTGTGTGAGTTGTTATTGTGGAACATTGAAACATCCTGCAATAAATCAAAATGAACATGAAAAGAATCATTTACATAAAGTAATATATGTGAAACTTTATGTAGTAATTGATATTGTCACTAAATTGCGCCCAAGACATTTTGCTGAAAGTTTAGTTGGATTCAAGTCATGTGACTTTTTTATTCTACTAACCTGATCCATAATTTGGGCATTTGCTTTGGCAAGCACCAATGGCATGGACTGCATGTCTTGTTTATATTTAAATGTGTCTGGTTTCTGTCTGTAGAGTCTTTCACTGAGAATCTCAGCTGCTTTCTTTGCTTTTAGGACATCAAGAGAGCCAATTGGGACCCATCCTACCCCGGTCATAAACTCCATGTCTGCTTTGTACACGGCCTGAGGTGGAGAAGAAATGTGACTTTTCAGTTCACATGTAATTAAAACTCATAATTTGTACAAATATTTTAAAGAAATTTTATTTTTACAAACATACATCACTACGCAGTTCATAGACTTTTCTGGCCTGGACGACATCATTGGAGTCGGGGAGGCAGGTCCAGTTGTGCAGGTAGGTTCTGTAGTTGGCATCATTGACCTGGATCTGGCATTTCTTGGCCAGCTCAAGAGACAGGAGGTCTACTGGGAGGTGGAACTTGGTCTTGGACTTGTTGAAGTCTTTCTTGTAGAGAGCATCACTAGCAATCTTAGCTGAGTTCAAAGCCAGCACAAGCAGAGGATCATCCTGGACGCTGCGGGCTCCAATGTGATGACCAACTTGCTTACGATAACCAGTCTTGTACTTGTACTAAAAAAAAATAAAAGTGTTTCAGAAGTTAATTATGAACTGTAAAGTGTGTATGACAAACTGTACTAAAAGGCACTCACATCACTGATGATATCTCTGGAAGCTTTAGCTGCTTTGATGGCAATAGCATCACCACGCAAATCATAGCCCTTCTTCTTAGATTCTTCATTGGCAAGTTTATATCTTTTCTAAAAAAAAGAAAACATGTGACAAAGAATGTCGTTACTACAGATTTAAAGAGTTTTTATTGAAAAAAGAAACATTTTCAAAACATAGACATACCTCGCTGTAGTTTATATTGTTCTGCTTTGCCAAAAGAACTTCCATACAGTCAGGCATAACATGGATTTTGGTTTTATCCTTGTCCCAGGCTTCAGTGTAAAGTTTCTATAACAGTTGAATAAAATAAGATATCAGATGTTTACAACCTTTAAGCTATTTGTAACGGTTCTTGTGTTGAGAAACCTACTGAGCAGATTTACCTGGTTCATAATAGTAGCATTATTTTTAGCTAAAACTACTGGCATGTCCTCAGTTGTAAGGGTGAACTTGAAGTTGCTTGGATGTTGGCGGTACTTCCTTTCACTCAGGACTTCTCCAGCCTTTTTCACTTTCTCAACATCAATTGAACCAATGGGAACCCATCCGATTCCTTGAAGCCATTTCAGATCAGCCTTATAAACCGCCTAAATAGTTGTGCAAAAAATAATAAGAAATTTTAAAAAACTATAAATATAAACAATAAAGGTCAAGAGGACTTTCATTTGACTTACATCACTCTGGAGGTCATAGACTTTTCTGGCCTGGACAACATCATTGGAGTCAGGCAGGCAGGTCCAGTTGTGCAGGTAGGTTCTGTAGTTGGCATCATTGACCTGGATCTGGTTCTTCTTGGCCAACTCAAAAGCTAACATGTCCACTGGCAGGTGGAATTTAGTCTTGGACTTATTGAAGTCTTTCTTGTAGAGAGCATCACTAGCAATCTTAGCTGAGTTCAAAGCCAGCACGAGCAGAGGATCATCCTGGACACTGAGGGCTCCAATGTGATGACCAACTTGCTTACGATAACCAGTCTTGTACTTGTACTACAGGTGAACAATTAAAGAGCAATAAAAATAAATCAAACTCAAAATAAGCATTTTGTCACATTCAGGACCATGAACTAAGAATGAAGAACAAAAGTAGAGAGCACTCACATCACTGATGATATCCCGAGAGGCTTTAGCGGCTTTAATTGAAATGGCATCACCACGCATGTCATAGCCTTTCTTTTTGGCCTCCTCATTGGCAAGCTTATATTGTTTCTGGAGTAGGATTAAGTAGAAAACGAAATATGAGGAAAAACAAATATAAATTCTCATCTTCAATTCAAGACTTGAAATAAATGGCTCACCACACTGTAGTTAACTTTGTTCTGCTTAGCAAGCAAAATCTCCATTGTATCTGGCATGACGTGGATCTTGGTCTTATCCTTTTCCCAAGCTTCGATATAGCTTTTCTATAATGTAAGAAAAAACAAAATGAAAAATATATGCAACTTATCTTGACAAATTACATTGTAAAAGAGAAGATTATGCTATTGATCAAAGTAGCGCACTTTGTTCATGATATTTGCATTGCTTTTGGCCAAGGCCAGTGGCATGTCTTCAGTTGTACAAGTGAACTTGAAGTTGCTTGGGTGTTGACGGTACTTCTGTTCACTTAAGATTTCTCCAGCCTTTTTCACTTTCTCAACATCAATCGAACCAATGGGAACCCATCCAAGACCTTGAAGCCATTTTAAATCAGCTTTGTACACCGCCTGAGAACAAACACATAAACATTTGCATTACATAGTGGTCCAATATGTCTCTATAAACTAGGTACATGAAACATGGAGATCGTACTTATCAAATCCTGAATGTAGCATGTTTTCATGTAGCATACTTACGTCACTCTGAAGGTCATAGACTTGTCTGGCCTGGACGACATCATTGGAGTCGGGGAGGCAGGTCCAGTTGTGCAGGTAGGTTCTGTAGTTGGCATCATTGACCTGGATCTGGCATTTCTTGGCCAGCTCAAGAGACAGCAGGTCCGCTGGGAGGTGGAACTTGGTCTTGGACTTGTTAAAGTCCTTCTTGTAGAGAGCATCGCTAGCAATCTTAGCTGAGTTCAAGGCCAGCATGAGCAGAGGATCATCTTGGACGCTGCGGGCTCCAATGTGATGGCCAACTTGCTTACGATAACCAGTCTTGTACTTGTACTGTTTAATGGAAAAAGCAGTTAAGTTAGTTCTATAGAATGTTTTGTTTAATTTTAGATGCGACAACCCAAAATCACATCACTCACATCACTGGCAATGTCCCTGGAGGCCTTGGCCGCTTTGATGGAGATGGCATCATTTCGCATGTCATAGCCCTTCTTTTTGGCTTCCTCATTTGCAAGCTTGTATAATTTCTTAGAAAAGAATTAACAGTTAATTTATTTAAAAAAATTGAAAATAATAATATTTATTATTAACTAAAAACATCCATGATGTACCACTAAGAGGCCGATGTTGTGTCATTCTTACCAGACTGTAGTTGGTCTTGTTTTGTTTTGCGAGTACAATGTCCATTGCATCTGGCATAATATGGATCTTTGTCTTGTCTTTGTTCCATGCATCAACATATAGTTGCTGTCAGAAAAAATTATGGAATTTACAAAAAAATCACAACCACAAAATAACTGTGTAAAATAGATGTAATAAAATGTAACTAGGAAATTACATGTGCATATGTCTTATCACTTCAGAAGTTACCTTATTCATGACATCGTTATTGGCTTTAGCCAAAACTATTGGCATGTCTTGAGTTGTCATGGTGTATTTAAAGTTGCTTGGGTGTTGACGGTACTTCTGTTCACTCAGGATTTCACCAGCCTTTTTCACTTTCTCAACATCAACTGAACCAATGGGAACCCATCCGAGACCTTGAAGCCATTTCAGATCAGCCTTGTACACCGCCTAAAAGCAGGCACATATGTGGAAAGAATTCCTGTAAGTGACTCCATACAGTTTATTCATCAGTAACTCTCTTTTTCCACATCAAGAAGACATCAGAGACCCAAACAATTCCTCTTTCTATTACACACCAGCTACAAACTAAAATATAAAGCAGACAGTCAATTCCATGGAAATATAAAAATGTAAAAATGAATGGTCCTTAACAGAAGCAGGATAACACGTACATCACTCTGAAGTTCATAGCATTGTCTGGCCTGGACGACATCATTGGAGTCAGGCAGGCAGGTCCAGTTGTGCAGGTAGGTTCTGTAGTTAGCATCATTGACCTGGATCTGGTTCTTCTTGGCCAACTCAAAGGCTAACATGTCCACTGGCAATTGGAATTTAGTCTTGGACTTGTTGAAGTCTTTCTTGTAGAGAGCATCACTAGCAATCCTAGCTGAGTTTAGAGCCAGCATAAGCAGAGGATCATCTTGGATGCTTCGGGCTCCAATGTGATGACCAACTTGTTTACGATAACTAGTCTTGTACTTATACTGCAAAAGCAAAAATATTCTCAGTGTAGCAAATGACAGTATATGCACACTGTTAAATCAGTTTGTTGTACTTACATCACTAGCAATGTCCCTGGAGGCTTTAGCTGCAATGATAGATACGGCATCATTGCGCAAATCATAACCCTTCTTCTTGGCCAGTTCATTGGCAAGTTTATATTGTTTCTGCAGAGCAAATCAGACACAATATTTCAACAAACTGGCAACAGCAGAATATCAACTCTTAATCTATATACAGTGTGACTCAAGGTTAAGATCATTTGCTTAAATGTAAAAATAATTCTATTGAATAAAACTAAATAGTCAAATCTAAATTTGAAATACTGACCTCACTATAGTTTACTTTGTTTTGCTTTGCAAGAACCACATCCATTGAGTCTGGCATGATATGAATCTTTGTTTTGTCCTTGTTCCAGGCTTCAACATATTTTGACTGTCACAATGAAGAGAGAATTAAGCATCAAAACTGATGTCACAAACAATACTTTAGAAAGCTTTCATATGGGTCTAGATATTAAATGTAAATGTACCTTGTTCATAATATCATTATTCGCTTTGGCCAAAACCAGTGGCATGTCTTCAGTTGTACAAGTGAACTTAAAGTTGCTTGGGTGCTGTCGATACTTCTTTTCACTTAGGATTTCTCCAGCCTTTTTAACTTTCTCAACATCAATCGAACCAATGGGGACCCATCCGAGACCTTGAAGCCACTTCAGATCTGCCTTATATATTGCCTAATAGCAGACATGCATGGACAGAGTGCTTACAAGCTTGATAAGGATGGGCCATCAGCCTTATTTATGCATGTACAAAACTGCAGTAAAATCACTTACATCACTCTGAAGTTCATAGCATTGTCTGGCCTGGACAACATCATTGGAGTCAGGGAGGCAGGTCCAGTTGTGCAGGTAGGTTCTGTAGTTGGCATCATTGACCTGGATCTGGTTCTTCTTGGCCAACTCAAAAGCTATCATGTCTACTGGTAGGTGGAACTTGGTCTTGGACTTGTTGAAGTCTTTCTTGTAGAGAGCATCGCTAGCAATCCTAGCTGAGTTTAAGGCCAGCACGAGCAGAGGATCATCCTGGACGCTGCGGGCTCCAATGTGATGACCGACTTGCTTACGATAACCAGTCTTGTACTTGTACTGTGTAAAGACCATTATAATGCCCATTACATTCTGACAATTATACAGTAATGAAATGCTGGGTCCAATAAGAAAAAAAACTTACATCACTAGCAATTGCACATGATGCTTTTGCAGCCTGAATTGGGATAGCGTCAGCACGTAGATCATAACCCTTTTTCTTTGCTAGTTCATTGGCAAGTCTGTATTGTTTCTAAAGAATAATATGAAAAGATTATTTCAGTGCTGTGACTTAATGACAATTACTGTTTGCAATCAATCAGCAATTTAAGCAACATCACTTACCTCACTGTAGGTAACTTTATTTTGACGAGCAAGAGTCACTTCCATTGAATCTGGCATAATGTGAATCTTGGTTTTGTCCTGTTCCCAGGCTGCAGTATACTTTTGCTAAGTATAGAAAAAATGAGTCCATTTTAAATGAAACATACTGGTTAATGAAACTATTAATTACGTCTCTCCAAAAAGAAAGTCAAATGACCAAACCTAATAATCAAGGTAATCAAAAGCAAAACTCAAAGTTTTAATTTTCACCTTGTTTTTTATTTCATTGTTGGCCGATGCTAGGACCAGATCCATGGAACCCATGTCTTTAGTAAACTTGAAATTACTGGGAGGTGTGCGATACAGTTTCTCGCTGCCTATCCGGCTAGCAGTCTTTGCTTTCTCCACATCCAGAGATCCAATGGGAATCCATCCAACTCCTTTGATGTAACTGTTGTACTCAGATTTGTAGATGTTCTGCAGAATAAAAGAGGATCAATATAAAGTCAACCTGAAAAAGTTCAGCGTTTTATAAAAATCAAAACACATTACATATTTAAAATACAAGGTTAAAATCGACTCACATCACTTGCGATCGTCTGCATGTTGCGGGCTAGCTGTAGGTTCATGGCATCAGGCAGAACTTTATATTGTGTGAGGATCTGTCTGTATCCAGCAAAGGTTTGAGCAGCTGTAGCCTGCTTAGCATGAACAACACTCAACATGTCCACAGGAGTGTGGTACTTCAGCTTGGACTTGTGGTAATCCTTCTTGTATAGTTTATCACTCTGTATCCTAGCCACCTGCATGTAGTGCACCAGCAAGGGGTCGTCCTGGATGCTTCGGAAACCAACATGATGTCCTCTTGCTTTGTTATATGCCTTTTTATACTTGTACTGTAATGAGAATATTTATAAAAGCGAGAAAAGGTTATATTTGGATAATATTAGTGACAGAAACATTTTATAATCTCTCTGAGTAACTCACATCACTGGCAATGTTTGTGGAGGCCCTAGCTGCAACCACTGATACAGCATCTGCCTTGAGGTCATAACCTTTCTTCTTTAGGGCTTCCAGTCCTGCTTTGTAGGCTTTCTGTATTTAAAACAACACATGTTATACATGTTATTATTGCTTTTACAGGGGATTGACTTTTTTCAAAAGTTACATTATGAGTCGGTGATGAAATGTAAGTGTTTTTTATTGATTCAGAAAGAAACACCTGTACTGTTCAAACACATGCAAAAAGTTGTGATTCTGCTCTAAAAAAAACCTTCATTGGTGGAGAAAAAACTGAATATTTTGTATAATATATATGTTACTAAAAAAGCACTTTTTGAGTACTTCTTAAGGTTCTGTAAATACATTGAATACACCTACCTCGCTGATGTTGATTGCATTAGCCTTTGCAAGAATGATTTCAGGACTGTCAGGCATGATATGGATATTTGTCTTGTCCTTGTTCCAAGCGTCTGTGTATGCTTGCTTTAATAAATGACATTCAAAATATTATTAAAATTTTTTTATTGATCAAACCAGCCCAATAATACAAATAATACAAATTTGATCAGTTAGATTAGATGCACATACATCTAAGTGATGGATCATTGCTATATTGGTTTATTAAAAAGTGTAATCTACCTTGTCCATGATTTTATTATTGGCGGCCGCCAATGCAAGGTCCATAGAATCCATAAGTTTGTGGAACTTGTGGTTGGAGGGATGAGTGCGGTAGTTGTATTCACTCAGGATCTTTCCTCCAATCTTTGCAGTCTCTACAGCCAGTGAACCAATGGGCACCCAACCCACACCCTTCATGGTGGCATTGTACTCACTCTTGTACTCGACCTGGGAGACAACAATTACACTGTTAAATCCTACTTCAGTTCAGAACTCCCCCCTACCCCATATGGTATGCAAAGATGAGGGAGGATGGACTTACATCACTGGAGCTGAGGTTCATGGAGCGAGCTAACGCCAGGTTCATGGCATCAGGCATCAGGGAATAATGATGGAAATGTTGCTTGTATCCTGCATATGTCTGAACCTTTGAGGCGTTTTTGGCCTGTATAACACTCAACATGTCCACAGGAGTGTGGTACTTCAGCTTGATCTTGTGGTAATCCTTCTTGTAGTTCCTCTCGCTCTGCATCTTAGCCACTTCCATGTAGTGCACCAGCAAGGGGTCATCCCGGAGGCTACGGAAGCCAACATGGTGACCTTTCGCTTTCTCATACGCAAGCTTATACTTGTACTGTCATGACAGAAACATAGATTTATCAGAAAGGATGAACATTTAATAGGAAGTACTAATACGAAAATAAATAGGATACATACATTGCTAGCAATATTCCTGCCAGCTTTGGCAGCCACAATCGAAATAGCATCTGGTTTGAGGTCATAGCCTTTCTTATACATTTCCTCAAGGCCAGCTTTGTAGAGTTTCTGAAAATGCACAGAAAAGGCAATGGAATATAATACACTGGACTTTTTTCTGTTGCTTTGATTATTAATTAGGATCCTGTGAATGACCGCTATAGCAAGTCTTACCTGGCTCATGTTCAATGCATTGGCCTTGGCCAGGACAATATCGGGACTGTCAGGCATCACATGAATCTTGAGCTTATCCTTTTCCCATGCAGCATGATAGGATTTCTGCAACCAAAAGCATTTCAATTGTCATAGCCTGACCTTTAATTTTAAACCAGTCAAAACAATGAAGTTATCCTGAATCCAGACTTGCCTTGTCCATGATTTTATTATTGGCGGTAGCCAACACAAGGTCCATAGAATCCATAAGTCTGTGGAACTTGTGGTTGGAGGGATGAGTGCGGTAGTTGTGGTCACTCAGGATCTTTCCTCCAATCTTTGCAGTCTCTACAGCCAGTGAACCAATGGGCACCCAACCCACACCCTTCATGGTGGCATTGTACTCACTCTTGTACTCGACCTGGGAAACAACAAAGGTAATGTTTAATACCTTTGTTAAACCAATTATACCCCCTCCAAATTATATGATTGGATCTAAAAGTGGATGAACTCACATCACTGGAGCTGAGGTTCATGGAGCGAGCTAACGCCAGGTTCATGGCATCAGGCAGCAGGGTGTAATGATGGAAACGCTGCTTGTATCCTGTATATGTCTGAACCTTTGAGGCGTTTTTGGCCTGTATAACACTCAACATGTCCACAGGAGTGTGGTACTTCAGCTTGATCTTGTGGTAATCCTTTTTGTAGTTCTTTTCACTCTGCATCTTAGCCACTTCCATGTAGTGCACCAGCAAGGGGTCGTCCTGGAGGCTACGGAAGCCAACATGGTGGCCTTTTGCTTTCTCATATGCCTTTTTGTATTGGTACTGTCATCAAAGAACAGAGGATTCTAATCAGTTCAGTTGATTCAGTAATTGCAAATGTTATTTTTCTGGTACTTCTAAACCGAACCTTAAACATTTTAATGCAAGATACATTTTACACTTACATTGCTGGCAATGTGTCTTCCTTGTTTAGCAGCAGCAATAGGAATAGCATCAGCTTTCATGTCATAGCCTTTAGCAATGTCCACAAGCCACTGTGCCTTGTAGAGTGACTGTAAAATAATCAAAAAATGTTTAATTACATTTAATTTTAATTTACGTTTTATAACATTCAAATCAAGTTATTAAGTTTTGATAATAATAAATGTTAACTGTAATAAATACATTTGTATAAATAAAACGTAATTAATTGATCAGGTCATAGTATAAAAACTGAAAACGAACAAAAACAATTACGTGTAAAAAAAACAGCAAGAGACTTTAGTGGTAAAACAATTAGGCTGAATGAGCTGAGAACTGTTAATACTGTAATAATTAACCCAAAGTAATAATGAACTATTGTAAACACAGAATTATGTTAAAGAAGTGTTTCCAGTGTATTTAATTTAGATTTGACATGCTTTTTTTACTCACCTTACTCATAGTCTGAGCATTATATTTGGCCTGCTGGAACTCTGGGGCATCAGCTGGTAGATTGTATGTGTGCATAAATTTCTCTCCAGAGGCTTTATAGGCAGCCTAAAATAAAATGAAAAGCAAACAAGAACCCATAAATCAGTTTAAGGTCGTCGTTCTGGCTATCATTTACAATATGAAGTATACTTACTTTATTTTGTAGTTTTGTGTTGCTCATGGCCAAAACCATGTTCATCTGATCCGTTAGGCTGGTAAATTTTAACGTACTGGGGTGGATTCTGTATGACCTTTCGTCAAGGGCTTTATTGGCAGCCTTGGCCTTCTCAACATCTATAGAACCTATGGGAACCCAGCCTGCTCCTTTAAAGATGTTGTTGAACTCTGATTTGTACAAATTCTGAAGAGATAAAAGGTGATCTGCTAATCATTCTGTCTAAACATCAATCATCCTAGGTTTAAGTATCGCCATAGACTTTTTAAATTTGTGCTTACATCACTCTGGATCTCCATCATGTTGCGAGCCAGTCCAATGTGCATGGCATCAGGCAGCAGGCTGTATTGATGGAAATGTTGCTTGTATCCTGCATATGTCTGAACCTTTGAGGCATGTTTGGCCTGTATAACACTCAACATGTCCACAGGAGTGTGGTACTTCAGCTTGATCTTGTGGTAATCCTTCTTGTAGTTCCTCTCGCTCTGCATCTTAGCCACTTCCATGTAGTGCACCAGCAAGGGGTCATCCCGGAGGCTACGGAAGCCAACATGATGTCCTCTAGCCTTCTGATATGCAAGCTTATACTTGTACTAAAAAGAACAACACAGTTGCATATAAGTCAACAACGCACTTCAACAATTTAAATAATATCGTATATAGTATTATATATAATATAATTTAAATAAATTAAATGTATGCTTGCATACATCACTGGCAATATCCCTAGAGGATTTCGCAGCAAGAATAGGAATGGCATCATGCTTCATTTGATGCCCTTTCAGAAGATCCTGCTTGTGTGCGTAGGTATAGTATGTCTGCAAAGGCAAAAGAAAACACAAGCTTCCAGCTGAACGTGATACTTAACCATCTTATTGTCATATACAGTATAAAATAGGCAGCATTCTTACCTTGCTGATATTGACGGCATTGTATTTGGCTTGCAGAAGCTCTGGTGCATCAGCAGGGAGATGGTAAGTGTGCATGAACTTTTCACCACTTGCTTTGTACAGCCTCTGAAAAACAAAATTGACATGATTCAGAAAGTAAACGTAAATCAAACATATTTAACCTTAATTATAGACATTCATCATGTATGCATTTGTCCCTCACATCGCTTAGCTGCTGTGCATTCAGTTTGGCTTGTTCCATGACTGGGGTGTCCAGAACGCTGGTGAATTTGATAGTGTCTGGGTGCTGCCTGTACTTCTTCTCATTAAGAGCTGCACCAGCAGTCTTTGCCCTTTCAACATCTAGAGAACCGATGGGGATCCAGCCAGTGCCCTTAACGTAGTTCTCATAATCCTGTTTATACTGAACCTAAGGGAATAAAACAGGGCATATTAGCTAACACATTTACAGAAAGACAAACTTAAACACTTTAATAATACTATATTTTATAGTATATTGATTATATAAAAAAAAATAAAATGTTTCTTGTAATCAAAGCTGAATTTGCAGCAGCCATTACTCCTTAGTGTCACGTGATCTATCAGAAATTATACTAATAAGTTTGCGGAAAATATGATTTTCAGGATACTTTTTTAACAATGTATCTTTACCCTCACTTTCGATCAATATAATCAATACTTGCTGAATAAAATATTAATTTCTAATGCTACAGTTTGTGTAAATCTAGATTTGAGAGTCACATTAAGAGTTTATAATGATTAAATGCTTCTTACATCACTGGAGCTGATGTTCATGGAGCGAGCTAACGCCAGGTTCATGGCATCAGGCAGCAGGGTGTAATGATGGAAACGCTGCTTGTATCCTGTATATGTCTGAACCTTTGAGGCGTTTTTGGCCTGTATAACACTCAACATGTCCACAGGAGTGTGGTACTTCAGCTTAGCCTTGTGATAATCCTTCTTGTATAGTTTATCACTCTGTATTCTAGCAACCTCCATGTAGTGCACCAGCAAGGGGTCATCCCGGAGGCTACGGAAGCCAACATGGTGGCCTCTTTCTTTCATATACTTCTTCTTGTACTGAACCTGAAAGGAATGGTAAATCAACAGTTTATTTAATATTATTGTGCTCCACACTGCAGTGTTCTATCCATCAGTCTACTTTATGGAGGTATGAAAGGATCTCTTACATCACTAGCAGCATGTCTTGCTGCCTTTGCAGCTTTTACAGAGATGGCATCAGGCTTCAAATCGTACCCCTTTGCGATAGTCTTCAGCCATTCTTGCTTATAGTATTTCTGAAATGCAGAGATGCAATAGATATACAGTCACCAACTTTGTTTAAAAAAAAAAGCTAAGCACCATGAAACATTAGGTCATTTTCACTTACATTGCTTATGTTGTAGGCATTACACCTGGCTTGAAGGAACTCTGGGACATCAGGAGGCAGGGAGTTTTTCTGGAGGATTTTATCCAGACCTTTCTTATAGTGCAGCTGTAGTGGGGACAATATCCACAGATGACAGAAGCACGCTGGTTTAGCATTTACTCAGATCAACATGCGATGTTTAATTATTTGTTTTTGCTTACATCACTTCTCATCATTTGGTTGACTTTAGCCTGCAGCTGGAGGGGGTGGTCATCTATAGCAGTAAAAGGTACAGTGTCTGGATGCTGCCTGTATTTTTTCTAAGTAAGGGAAATAAATAAATATTAAAGTTACATTATTGATGACAACAGAAATCAATTATTTAAGTGGGTTAAAAAAGGAAGCGGCATACCTCACTTAAGATATCCCCAGCTTTCTTGGATTTCTCAGCTTCCAAGGAGCCGTAAGGCACCCATGGCGAACCTTTGACGTAGTTATTGTATTCGGATTTGTATTCATTCTGTGGTTACAATCGATATAAAAATCAGTAACACAAGAAAATGTAAGGTATTAGTGGCCTTATTCTGGAGTTCTCCAGAATAATTATATTATAAATATAATTATATATATATATATTTTAAACAGATACAGTACAACCCACTTCTGACTGGAATTTTTTTTTTTTTTTATGATAAAAAGAACATCAGGCAGCCACCCAAGGGGAAAGCTAAATTGATAAATCTTAATGTAACGTTCTAGAATAGCATGGCTTGCTTGGTTCAACTGTGAGCTTAGGCTATTGGCTATTTAAAAAGACAATCTCCTCAATACGGGAGTACGGGTCAGTACCGTAATGGCATTTGAACTTGTTCATTTGTGCTTATTGTAGAGTGTCTAGTAGAGCAAGGATCCTTACATCACTCTGAAGAATATTGGCCTTCTTTGCCAGGTCCAGTGGTAAGCTGTCATATGGGAGGAGGTAACGGTTTGGGATATTCTTATAGCCTCTCATGCTGGCAATGGCCTGAGATTTCTTAGCAAGTGTCACAAGCATCATGTCCAGTGGAGTATGGTACTTGGTCTTCATCTTCTCATAGTCTTTCTTGTACCCACGCTGTTCAGGAATATTTCAGATTATCAAAAAATTGAATAAAAAACGTCAGGTTTGGGTATACAAGTTATCGGTAATGCACTAGTACCATACCTCACTTTGGATCTTAGCAACATGCACTGAATGCATGATCTTAGGGTCATCTTTGATGCTGAGGGCCCCTATCATCTGTCCTCTGTTCTTCTCATATTCCTTCTTGTATTTCACCTAAAATTAAAGACCACATAAGTGTCAAAACATTTGCATTGTTTTATTACCCGCTGTCATTCAACTGACCCAAATATCCCATTTACTTACATCACTGGCAATGTTAGTGTGAGCACGAGCTGCAAGGATCGAAATTGCATCTCCTTTCACCTCAAATTTCTTTGCTTTTGCCTTTTCCCATTCAAACTTGTAACAGGTCTGTAAACATGAAAGCAATGCATTGTGATCAGTTTTCAGTCAAAGTCACTGCTATGAAGGAAGATGGGATGAACTTACATCACTAAGGTTATATGCGTTAACTCTAGACTGAATGAAGAAAGGGTAATCAGGAGGGAGGTAACACTTAAACTTCTCCTTCTCATACTTTTCCTTGTAGTTGAGCTGTAAAAAGGAGAAAAGGTGTCAATGACAATATAGTCTACAGCAAATCTAAAAGTCTAGTAAAAATGTCATCTTAGATACCATATTCATACACAATTATGTATATAGTATATAAAGTCACATTGCCCTGGTAAATTTCCCAGTCCTTTCCTAGTGCTCTACGACTGTGGTGTTCAGTGAAGCAGGATGAGCATGATGAACACCACTAGATGGCTCCTCGGTCGCAAAAGGATCGGCTTTAAATATTTATTAGGCTTTGATTGCCTGTGACTTAGCGCTTGAAATAGCACAGACAACAGGTCTAATAATATGTCAAGGGATTTACTCTATTGTCAGCGGGAATGAGATGACAACTGCACTCTAATAATGAATGCTGGGATTTTTCTAGGGCAACATTTGACAAGGTCCACAGACCACCTGGTAAACTTGTTTTTTTTGGGGGGAGGTTATTTATTCATAATAAATATGTACGTACATCACTTAGCTGTTTGGCGTTGATGGCAGCTTGCACCAGAACAGGTGAGTCTGTCACCTGTGTGAACTTCACCTTGTCTGGATGTTGACGATAAACTTTCTGCAAAAAGAAACACACAAAAATCAGGACAAGTTCTGCACACATCCCCCTTAAAGTAGGTATATACGCATATATACACTTACATCCTGACATTGTTGAAGCTTCTTATTGGCTTCATATTCAGGTGTAAAAGTTTGCGGGAAGAAACACCTCGTTTTCATGTCCTCATAATCAGCTTTGTAGAGTTGCTTTAAAAGATAAAGAAAGAAAGTGTCAACACACAAATAAGTTTTTTAAATCAAGAAGATGAAAATATACGCATATGCATATTAGGGTGACTTACATCATTCTTCAGTTCTTCAACCTTCTGGCAGTGAACTGTAAATACATCTTCGTAGCTTCCAACATAATGACCTTTCACCTCATTTTCATACTTTTCTTTATAACGAATCTGACAAAAGACAAAAATATAAATTTCAGATATTCTTCAATTCCAAATGCTTGTAGCAAATTATAAAGTCAACACTCACATCATTGAACTTCTTCAATACGCTGTCCATCTTGAATTTGGGAGTGTCGCAGTAATTGATGCTGAATCCCCGTGATTTCTCATAATTAGCTTTATACACTTTCTAGAAAAGGCAAAAAAGGCATTTAAGGAATCTGAGAAAAACTTGATTTATTTCAAGAAAGATTTGTTTAAATTCTCAAAACAACATCTTGAGTAAATGATGAGAGGAAATGCTTTCTAATACTCATTTTTGGATCATTTTGGTTTAATGTATGCCACACAGATACAATGCCATCCAATTATCAAGTCTGGTCATTTTCAATTCGTTGAACATTCACACTTACTGAACAATAAAGCTATAATCCACACCATCATTTACTCATTAACGCTATGACACCGAGCATTGTTAAATTTTAGACCAGAACTCACTGTAACTTCATTGGTCAGACCACTTTAAAGATTAAGATCTGAAATACATACATCACTCAAGATGGTGCCTGCGTATCTCAGCTGTCTGAGAAGGGGGTTCTCTGTAGCAGGGAGAACGTTGTAATCGGACGTTGCTTTTGTCTTCTCATAATCCTTCTTATATTTGACCTGTTGAGGTGGAAAAAAGGATATAATAAATGACAAATGGTAGTGAAACCGAAATGAGTTATGGGATCTTGTTCCATTTTCCTTCTTTTTGTTTTTTAAGTCAACGCAAAATGTTCACCGGTAAATAAAACTGGTCTCTGTTTTGATTCTCATCCCTGGTTTCTTTTATAGCTACTGTGCATAAAAATACTCCGGATCTCATCCTGTTATTTCATGTCCTCACTGGTGTTACAGGCAATGAGAAATTAGTAAGCAGGGATCAACAGAAATAACCAGATCAGACATGTGAATCTCTGGACTGACTCATGGTCTGTTTAAAGAGTCATCACAGGAAGGTTGTTTCCATACAATGAGAAAAGATGTCTAAAAAAGTATGACTATCGGTGGGTACTACCTCACTTTTATTTTTAATTAGGAGGTAATGCACGTTTCAAAGCTAGTTTGATTTTTTCATTTCTTACTTTTGTTAAAAAAATGAAAAAGTTTAAATGAGAAAAAAACAAACAAAACAGATGTCTCACATTTTCAGACTCCATTAAATGTGTGTACAAAAAAGGAAAAGAAAGGAGTATAAATACATTTCCAAAACTTACCGTACTTGCAGCTTCACGAGCCTTTTTATTGGAAGCGTATGTTGGTGTGTCTGTTTGCATAAAATAAATTTGGTCTTTCGTATCTTCAAATTCAGACGTATATTTTTTCTGGAAAGAAATCAAAGTGTGAAACTTAGTTTTATTTAATATTGAGAATTCTGTATATTAATAATCTGCAGATTTTACTTTGATAAATCTATTTATTTGAAATATTCTATTAGAATATGTTTTGGAAACCATGAAGGATTTCTTGCACTTACGTCACTGATGTTGTCCATAACCATTCTAGCAACAGCGACATCAAAGTAAGGAGTTTCACACCATTTGCCCTTGACGTTTTTGTTGTAATCCTCATGATATTTAAGCTGTGTAGAAGTAAAGAAGTTTTTTGGGATAATTATTTCTAAAGCTTAAATTTTATTTCCAAAGACTTTTGCGAGGACAATCAATTTTGTTGGGACAGTCTGATAGATAAAAACTAAAAAGGAACCTTTATTAACACTTCAGGAACATGGAAATTGATTCAGAAGGCACATAATTCAGGGAATGCTTACATTACTACGAATGGCAAAGTTTTTCTTGGCCAGTTCGACCTCTGGGGGATTAGCCAGACTTGTGTACTTTGCCTTGCGCTCATCATGGCCCTTCTTGTAAACAATCTGTGAACAGATTTTTGAGAACACAACATTATTTAAAGGTGCCATAGAATGCATTGAGAGAATGTTTTAAATTGTTCTCTGATATGTACATAGAAGGTATGTAGCTTA
>JAUMHG010000047.1:10914900-10935172 GCA_032359395.1 Enteromius anoplus | reverse complement strand
TTTTAGACATGCCTTCAGAAAAAGCTGGTGTGCACAAACAAAAGGCACTGACATGTTAAGATCAGACAGTGCAAGCTTCGTTTAGTTTAAAACTGCTCAGATTTAGTCTAAGCCTTGCCTGTGAAACCAGGGATATAAATCCTTGTCTGCTCGGAATCAGAGCTAGCGATGCTAGATTCACGAATCCGTTTAATTAGTTTGACTTTCATACTCAATCGTTTGAAGTAGATGTTCACATTGTTACAGAATACTTATAAAATAGAAAACAGCAAGAGAGCTGGGTAAGGTGCATATTTCCCTACAATACATTCCAGGATAAAAAAAATCGCAAAACTTATTGTTTGAAACAGCTCTTTTTCACTACACATGCAGATTCGGACTCTGCTGCAGGAGAAGACAATTGATGGCGGTATATATCTATAATAGTATAAAAACATGGGCAGATGTTTTAAAATACTGACGTCGATCTCAAAGTTGGTGGTGACCATAGCAACAGTAAGCTGCTCTAGCCCTTTCCATTGAGTTCAGTTTTAGAGAATAGAATAGCAACATTATAAAATACTGTTTATACAGTTCTTTACGCTGCTATCGAAAAATAAAGGCCGTCACTCCCCTTGAAAATCATTGTTTTATCCAAGGGTCTCGTTAAAAAAAAGCTTTTTAGCTTCGTCTACAATACAAAGTGCTCCGGCAGACAGACAGCAGCTGTCTCACCCTTCTGTGCTCTTTGGTGTCTAATCTAATTCTGATGAGCATGTTACAGTATTAAAACTATTCAGGGACGTTCAAAAATACAGCTGACACTATTTTTAATCCTGAGTGGCAGTAAGAGGGCATAATGAAGTTCAGCCACAGAGGCCATATCTCTATTTCCTTTAGCCCATTATATAATTGTGTCTCAGGAAAAGTTTTAATAATACGCTGCTCTTATGAACCTCCAGACACGTGATATACGCATCAATTTTGTAGTGACGTCCTCCAGCCATTCCCATTCAGAAGCCGTGCAGTTCTCCACATGTCCATCGTGAGTCGCGGGACCGAGCTGAATGACAGGGGCAGCTGTGACTGTGTGTCAGCTTTAGTGCTGCCCACTGTCCTCATACCAGTGATGGACCTGCAGTGCTCATCTCTGCAAATGACAACACTGACACTGATCACATCAATGTTCAAATGGACTTGTTTATGTACAGAGCAAATGAAAATCCACATTAAAAATCATTTGCACATTAAGACTTTACCAAAAACCTCACCAAGTATAATAATAATAAAAAGAAATTGTAATTTATTGTAATTATTTAAAAAAAAAAAACCCAATTTGCATATTTTTCAAAATATATTTTACCTATGTGGTGTAACAGCATTAACAGATGCAAGGGATTTTATAAACCAGGGTTATTAAAGTTAAGTATGAAAGAGAAAAAAAAGGGACTCTAAATAAAATAAATTTGTACTGAAATCAGATCAAATAAAACCTTATTTAATCTCAGTTAGTTTTCCTCATTTTAATTTAAGTACAACCCGAATTCAAGCAATGTTGGGATGTTTTTTTTTTTTTTTTTTTTTTTTTACATTTGAATAACAAACTACAAGATAACTTTCAAATAACATGAGTTTTATTCACAGTAAAATAGAGAAAAAGGATGTCTTAGGGGCAGAAACTCTTTAGAAGTAAAGCTGGGTAGAGGCAATCCAATCTGTGAAAGAGTGCGCAAAAAGACTGGAAAACCTCAATGTCCAATTTCAAAGGCTTTGCAAATCTCATCATTTAACATCATCAAAAGATTTAGAGAAACTGCAGAAATTGTTCTGCAAAAGGTAAAGGCCGACGACCTTTGTTGGATGCCCATGATCTTCGGGCCCTCAGATGACACTGCATGACTTATCGGAATGATTCTGTCATTGATATTACTTAATGCCCACAGGAAAATTTCCAAAACCATTGTCGGTAAACAAAAAAAGCTGTGCTATCTGCAGATGCCAACTAAAGCCCTAATATGCAAAAAAGGAAGCCATATGTGAACATGGTCCAGAAGGGCCAAGGTTCATTTAAAATGGACTGTTTCAAATTGGAAAAGTGTTTTATGGCCAGACGAGTCAAATTTGACATTCTTGTTTGAAATCACAAACGCAGAGGAGGGAGACCTTCCAGTGTGTTATCAAGGTTCAGTCCAAAAGCCAGCATCAATGATGGTATGGGGGTGCATGAGTGCATACGTCATAGGCAGCCTGCATGTTTTAGAAGGTGCTATGAATGCTGAACCATATGCTCTCCTCTACACGACTTCTAATTTAGTGTATTTCCGCAGAACAATGCAAAACCACATATTGCATCTACAGGGTGGGCCATTTATATGGTTACACCTTAATAAAACGGGAATGGTTGGCGATATTAACTTCCTGTTTGTGGCACATTAGTATATGTGAGGGGGGAAACTTTTCAAGATGGGTGATGACCATGGTGGCCATTTTGGATCCGACTTTTGTTTTTTCAATAGGAAGAGGGTCGTGTGACACATCAAACTTTTTGGGAATTTCACAAGAAAAACAATGATGTGTTTGGTTTTAACGTAACTTTACTCTTTCATGAGTTATTTACAAGTTTCTGACCACCTATAAAATGTGTTCATTTTGTTGGATTGTTTATGCAACCCTCTTCTCCCACTCTTCACACACTGATAGCAACACCGCAGGAGAAATGCTAGCAAAGGCTTCCAGTATCCATAGTTTCAGGTACTGCATATCTCGTATCTTCACAGCATAGACAATTGCCTTCAGATGACCCCAAAGAAACTCTAAGGGTGTCAGATCGGGAGACCTTGGGGGTCATTCAAATGGCCCACGACGACCAATCCACTTTCTAGGAAACTGTTCATCTAAGAATGCTTGGACCTGACACCCATAATGTGGTGGTGCACCATCTTGGTGGAAAAACTCAGGGAATGTGCCAGCTTCAGTGCATAAAGAGGAAAACACATCATCATGTAGCAATTTCAAATATCCAGTGGCCTTGAGGTTTCCATTGATGAAGAATGGCCCTACTATCTTTGTACCCCATATACCACACCATACCATCAATTTTTTTTGTTCCAACAGTCTTGGAGGGATCTATCCAACGTGGGTTAGTGTCAGACCAATAGCGGTGGTTTTGTTTGTTAACTTCACCATTCACATAAAAGTTTGCCGTATCACTGAACAAAATCTTCTGCGTAAACTGAGGGTCCTGTTCCAATTTTTGTTTAAGGTGTATTACAACAGCAATTAATTCAGGGTGCTGATAGCCTGCCTGCAGTCCAAGATAACCACAAATTTTACAGCAGCTGGAAACCTGTATCAGGCAAGAACGAGACCAAATTTCAAAACCAAAACTACACTCATAACCATGCCCAGACGTCTTCAAATTGTTTTGAAAAGAAGAGATGCTACACCACGGTAAACATGCAACCGTCCAACTTTTTTAAAGACTTGTAGCAGGCCTCAAGTTTGAAATGAGCTAATCTTGTGCATAAAATTGTAAAATTTTCTTATAAAATTTCTGTAAAAATTAGTTGTAATCTTTGTTCTATTGTGAATAAAATAACTAATAAAATAACCAACCGTAAAATAACTAATATAAGCAATAATGGCATCTTAATGATTAAAAAACACATAAAACCCTGTCACAGACTAACAGGATGAAAATAACACTAATATGGAGCTAATGTGTTAATTTTATAAATTTTAGCTTGCAGATGAATAATAAAACAAAATGGGCTAACAAGGTGGAAATTTAAAGTCTAAATAAGTCACTGTCTGTCACTTCCAACTTATCGCATATTTTAGGGTATGTAAATTTAAATGATGATGCCGTCTGAGATACATTTTGAGATGAAATTGAGATACTATGGGTGAGACAAGCCAGCATTAGTGATAACACATAGAACAAAAAGAAGAAAAAAATGTATGAAGAGAAGTACTGAACAGTCTTTATATAAGTTGAGATCATATCTTGATAATATCAAAGACTGGACTAATCAGAACACCAAAAAAAAAATGTTTTAAATCTGTTTTAATTTTTTTATTTGTTTTGTTATTTTTAATCTAAATTAACTGGTTTTATAAAAAATAAATAAATAAATAGCACCACTGAATCAACCGAAATACATCCCTTTATACCAACTAAAAGCAAATAAAAATAGCTCTGTAATACATTAGTTTAAGTACCAAGTGAATGATATTTCTTAAAAGGTAACGATTAAAGTTACAATTTTTTCACAGAACGGAAAGTGATACAAGGAACAGGTAAAAACATGTACTAATGTGCTTATGCACAATTCTTCAGTGCAGTGGCATGAGGCTTGGAAGCTTAGTCAATTGAAAAAAACAAGTAGGTTATAAGGGGGGTCTGAACAGCTGAGGATGAGTATTAAAACACCTTGGATGACTCCTCGTTTAAATAAAACCACATCTCTTACTCTGGAAAACAAAACACTGTGGTACACAGATGCGGATACTGTGCTAGAGAAAACCTGTTGAGATGACTCATGAAATTAAACTTAAATAATTAACAGTCTGCATGAACATCACCTGCCAAGTAGATGAATAGCATTCTGTCACAGTAGTGGAAATGTCACATGTCGTCAAATTTTATATAATAATTATAAATCTATTTATGGGTTTTAACAGACTCATCGATGTTTTCTTGCTTCAGATAGAAACAAAAATAACTATCAGGATAATAGTCTAATGTCTTTATTAGGCATCGATGTTCTACACGAGATCATCTTTGAGAGAGAGTCAGTCCAGGGTCAAGGACTCTTCATTTTGGAGTGGACCAGTATAGAAGCTCAACAACAATAATTAATGGCTGTTTAAAAGAAAACTTTGGACTACAGTTAAACTGAACAAGGATAGATTATTTCCTTAAAATGGTCTAAAAAAATAAATAAATTAAATAATGATTATTTGGCAGCGATGGCATCTTTACATACTCCTAAATTAGATCTTAAGATAGAGATTTAAAGTGCATTGTGTTTGTTACCGGTAACAGCAAATGAAATACAAACATAATCCACAGTAAAAAATTTGAAATAATAATTAAAAAACAACACTTTTTCTTAACATATAAAAGTTTTGCCGGGATTACGCTAATAAACACGTAACCATTTTCTTTCGAGTTAAACATTTAAAGAAATAAACAATTACCAAGTTTCCTTTCGTTTTGTGTCGCCCCCTAGAGGTAGCAAAAGAACAGACAACAAACCCAGCTCAACACCCTCATTTTTGACAGTGCTTAAAGCTCGGTAGGGGAAACTCTGCAGAGAATTCAAGCGTGAAACATCTGTCATGACAGATAAAAACACTTTATTTAGTTGTATTTTACACGATTGCAGTCTCCTCTTGCATGGTAATGTGTCTCCTCAGTTCAGAGGAGACAGAGAGTCAGGTGCAGGCACAAGGTTAATGAAAATACTGGACTGTACACACTGGGCAACACCATGTCAGGTAGCTGGGCAAAGCAGCGAGGCCACTCCAGGTAGGGTTCTGCTCAGCTAAAGTCCAAGATCTGTGCCTCCCCCGTTACTCTTTCAAAGGCCATTCATGCAGAAAAAAACACTTGGGTTTATGCTGTCTCGCAAGTCCCGGCTTTTTAAGTTAGTAAGTTGCAAATTGTTTGTTCACAGGCCTCAATAATCTGTAATAAATTAATCAAAAAAGTTCTGGTGACGTCGCTGGGTCACCTTCACAGTGAGCGACAGCCGGCCTCCACGTCCGGTGGGAAAGATAGAGAGAAGCACGCTGCTATCTGAGGTCAGAGGTCATCTTACTCGCAGCCGTGACATCATCCATTCTAGACCCTGGCAGAGCCTGCGGACAGGAAAGAGACATTCAGCTCAGCCAGTTAACAATGCTCCTCTTTTCTTTCTGTAAATCGGACAAAGAAAGACATTTGTGCATTCTGCCCGTCAGTCAGAGAAAAGCCTCTGAACTAATGACCCAGGCCATAAAATGAGGTGCAGCAAACATTAATACCCAAACACACTTTCTGGATCACATTACGGTTCAAAAGTATTTAAGCATTATTTTCTGCGCATTCTTGTCTCTGGATGCAGAACAGAACGGAATTAGAAAAAGGTCATTTGAATTTGCTTTGACTGAATTTTGCATTGGTCAGGGTTGCCTATGGAAGCTCATTTTCACCATATAAAACAAAAGTCACGCTTTGGTAGATCCATCATAACGCAGAAATCAAATTTATGGCATACCACTGATGGAAAAACAAATTGTAACTGGATCTTTGTATTATATGTTTTGTGTGGCCTTACCCTTCTCCGGTGAGAGCGCAGCAGGCCTGAATGTGCCACTGATGGTCTTTAACAGAGGTAAGCTGAAGACTCTGGGAAATCTCAGAAACCGTCATACAACCCTTCACATCTTGCTTGTTGGCAAAAATCAACAAACCAGCTTTTTTCAGATCCTTATAAAGAGGAAAGAGGAATTGAAATCGAGTAGCGTGATAAAGGAACAGCAGAGAAATCCGGACTGTCTCAGAATAATCCCTTCAAGCAAATGTGTGTGCAAGAACACCAGTTCTCATAGTGACATACACAGACTCACCTCATGGGCTAACATCCTGTAGAGCTCCTCTTTGGTCACCGAGATTCTCTCCCTGTCTGTGCTATCCACGACCACGATCACAAACTACACAGGAGAAACACGTTAATGAGATGCACTTTGTATTTCATGATCATTTTACAGCCGTCTTAGTGTGTCTACCTCGGTGTTAGTGTAGTAAGTGTTCCAAGAAGAGCGGAGTGATTCCTGTCCTCCAATGTCCCACATAAGGAAATGTGTATTGTTGACCACAATCTCTTCCACATTGCTGCCTATGGTGGGTGAAGTGTGCACCACCTCATTCATAGAGCTGGAGATTACAAAAATGACAAAACTATCAAATCTGGAGGCTGTAATCACACCATGGCATAAACTTGTGTATTTGTTTGATGTCAGCAATTTTTTTTTAAAGAAAATAATACTTCTATTCAGCAAGGCCACATTGAATGTATCAAAAGTGACAGTACAGAGAGACTTTTAGAATGTTATAAAAGATTTCTCTTTTAAATAAAAGAGCCTTTCTATTCATCAATGAAACCTGTAAAAAAAAGAAAAAAAACCTGCAGCATAACTGTTTTCAACATCTGCATGTTAGAATGATTTCTGAAGGATAACTGAAGACTGGAATAACGGCAACTGAAAATTCAGCTGTATCTTCACAGAAATAGATTATGATTTAAAATATATTTAAATATATAAAAAAAACAGTTATTTATCAGTTACTATGTATTATTTCACTGACCCCAAACCTCTTAATTATAACAATTCCATACAATCAAGTATGGAAGACTAGATTTCTAACTAGATTATAAATAGTACTTACAACTGATAAAGTATGGTGGTCTTTCCTGCATTGTCCAGCCCAACAATAATGACTTTGTGCTCTGGGGGAAAAACAGGAAGACAGTTAAATCTTTTAGTAAATCATACCCAGCATTGAAGTCATTCTGATTTCAAATCAGCTACAACATTGAAAACACGATCATGTGTAAAACCAGTATTTGACTTAGTAATTCAGAAATGTGTCATCCTATACAGTAACTCGACGTATAATGGGTGGCGTCAAATTCCTCTTACAACAAATGAATTGTGCAGATCTAAATAACTAAATGGCCAAACCCAGAGGAAAATATGCTGCATGTTTCAAACATGTTTTAGGCTGGAGACCAGCACCTTCCCTTGCAGGCATTGTTTAATACCTATATTAACCACAAGCAGTTGTGTGTGAGACAATACATTGCACTCTCTACATTAAACTTATAGTTTATATACTCATATATTAAACCCAGCATCATGGTAACGGCTGCCAGTTTCAATATTCCTATGATTATTTTGATGTGCAGCACCATCATCAACCACGTTGCAAACAATTAAAGGGTTTTTAGACAATGTCTTTCATACTTTGAGACCTTGACAGTGTTCATTACTTGGCAGCCAATGGGACAGTCACAACCTCCAGGTTTTCATGCAAAATATTGTTTAAAAAGGTTTTTAAGGGTTTGGAAGGTCACGGGGGTAAGAGATCAATGACAAAATGTTAAATTTGCAGTGGAGTAACCCTTCAACTGATCACAAACTCAGAATAGAGTTGTTTGCACATACTAAAAGCGTCAAAGGCATGACAGACTAAATGACGTGGTAACACCTTTGAGTGTGTGCAAAGGTGGCTGAATAGTTTCCAGAAGAGAAAACAATGCTTAGTAGCAACAGAACTTTGCGTTCTACAGTTTATCAAGCATGACAATGGCAAAAAGCACACGTAGAGCTAATGCAAATATCTTAATCTACTTTAACTGACTTCTTGATGCAAAATAATCAGCCCTTTTCACTGCCACACTGTCCACTTAACAGGCCCAAAAAAAGGAAACATGTTTTATATAATATATAATATAATACACATATCAGTCATCTTTTTGAAGGGTCTTTATATGGCAAAAGTCAGAAAACGTATTTGGCCGTATCTGTCTCACGCAATTACAATTTTGATAAAACCCTTAAATAGTAAAAGGGAAATGAAATCAAGATCCACAGACAGGATGTGAAGAAACATTTGAAGACTAGTTGCTGAAACTGGTTTGACTAAAATTGGTAATGATTAAAACTTCTTAGAGCTGAATTAAACCTGACTAGGATTATTTCAGTGTGACCAAACCCACTTGTCTAAGAACAACTGAATGAACCAGTTTTCAAATATTCAGAATTCTCATTGCAGTTCATAAAAAAACAAGACACCCCGAACCTGAAGGTGACTGAAATACACTATAGTATTGGAAAACAAAGAGAAACTAAAAGAGGAAAGACTACCTCTTATCTGAGTCAACGCGCTGAATAGAAAACACACTCCACGACACGTCACTACTACAAGACCTGCATTAAGCATTTAAGGACATTCAGACACACCCATTCAGATGTGTTATAAAATGAGTCACAGGTATGCAGACTAGATACAGCACTGAACTTTTTGGGACACATGCAACTTATTTAGTCTGAAGTGCAGAGAGGGAGAGCGCTCAAAAGTTCATTCTGTAGATAAGACCTCAGTCTTTCTCTATAGACTGGGTTATTTAATTTGATAATACCAAACAAACGAGGAAACGCTCAGTCAAATAAAAAACATTCCAAAGAGATGCTTTTACCAAGACACTGTGAAACTGATGACACTCAGAATTTAAGGCTGATATAATCATGTCCGCTAGGCTAGAGGGTCCAAAGGTTAGGGTGTATATAGCTTGATAGCTTTTTAGCAGAAAAGATCATGGCTAAATGGGACAGCTGTATCACATTCAAATATATAACTGTGTTGACATTGAGATTTAAAGAGGTGGCTGGAGTCATATGATTCCAGGTCTCTCTTTCGAGCTGAGCTCATAAAGGTCAAAAAGGTTATGATACCTGCAAATCATCAAACTTGTATATAAAACTTAATATAAGCTTTTTCCTTCCTTTTTTCTGTACAATTGTAAATTATGACAAAACTGTTCTAGTTGGGGTTAGATTTCGACAAATCATAATCTATGTAACCAGAAAGGCAATATTAGTCTGTGTCATCGGTTAAACTATTTGCAGGTTTCACTTGCAAGACATTAACGTAAATATACAACAGTAATACACAAAGCTGACAACTAAAACAAAAAGACAAAACTAGCCAGTTTATCACAGCGCGGGATTTTATTTGCAGTGTCAACTATCACAACATCTACGCTAAAGACTGAGAAATATTTCAAGGAAACCTCACACTCACATTCTCACAGTTTGTTCCAGGAAAGTTTCGTACAAACCTGTGCAAAACATGGACAACAAAAAAACACAGATGTGTTTAAGGCATGAAAAGACGTGGTTTAGAAGTTTAGGGCGAGTAGAATTGTATTATTTAAAAAAAAAAAAAAAAAATCAATACCATTACATAGCAAGGCTAATTAAAAAATGATCAAAAGTGAGATATTTCTAATGGTTTATTACACATAACTGCTTTTCTTTTGAATGTTTTATTCAAGAATCCTGAAAAAAACAAACGAGCAGGATTTTCCACAAAAATATTAATCAGCAAAGCCGTTTTCAATACAAGACATGATTCTGGAGTACAAGAACATTCGCAACATTTCTTGTATTTTTGATCAAATAAATGCAGTCTTGATGAGCATAAGAGATATTTTTTTAAACATAAAAATCTTACAAGGAACCCCAGACTTTAATGACTTACTATAGGCCACTTCATCTAAATAATAAGCAATAAAACAGAGAAATGATGGTTCTGCATCTGACTCAGGCAACAGTCTCCAGCTCTCACGTTACAAGGCTCACCAGTATCACAATGATCTGTTCAGCTAATGAGTAAGGTGAGAACTGAAGAGAAACGTTCCACTGGGTTATATTACAATTTGCACATGCTCAATGCCCCATGCACTGATGTGCAAATCTTTCAAACAAGATTATGCTTTATGGATATCCCACACAATGTATAATAAACGAGAGACCACTGGCTGTCACATGGACGTGCTGACACAAAACCCAGTGCTTTGAGGATTACACCACAGTCAGTGCAAAATGCCCAGCACGCACAATCACTGAGGAAAGAGGTACAAATGATCTGGCTTCAAAAGGCAAAGAGTGCTGCAATGGGTGTTTCACCTTTTGATCCTTAGGCTGGCGAAAAGCAGGTTAATCTATTCTCAGTGCTGAGAACTGAGTTTTACATTAATATTGATATCACCTCGGTAGGTTTTATATATTTTCAGACACATTTTAAACACATAGAACCATTGCATATTACCCATGTATAACGATAAAATGACAATAAATATGTTTCATCACATTTATTCTTATATAAAAAATTATATAAGCGCGTCACAGAGTTTGACATGTTACAGTTTTCTACAAGCAAGTAAGTTAAAAAATAAAGATACGAGGGACCCAACCTCCATAAACACAGAGACTGAACCTGACAGCACAGCGCAGCAGTACCTGTCAACCAGTCCTGAACATCCTAGGCAGGTTTATCGAGGCCTTATCGTCTGTTTTAATCTAATGACATACGTTCTCTGAATATTTTTGTATTTACGGCATGTTTATAAATATCTTAGACGCGTATAAGCACCAGCCTCGCTGTTTTAAAACGAAACTAGCCGCAGGTTAGCTGACACTTGCTAGCTAACGTTAGTACGTTTAAATCCATTAGCCAGTCAATGTTTCAAATGAACGTGATAGAATTAGGTTTTACGTACCTTGGTGGTTAAAAAGCCTCCATAATTTTGTGAAAATGATTCCCATCGCTGGTGTCCGGCTTTGGGCAACACCACCCAGCAGCAGAGACCGAAAATCTATCTGCTAACGTTAGCCAGCTAAGCTAACGATGCGGTTCAGTATTAAATAGAGCTGTCGGTAACAGTAATTCACTCCTTTAATATTCTCCCCTGAATGGTGTCCATGTTTCGTGAGGATGGGATTTCTAAATACTGCATCATTTCAGTGCTGTCATGTCCGGAGGAGAGGGGGACGAGGGCGTTCATTTGGTTCTGCGGCAGAGACGAGCGTCTGTTCGCTGCTGCAAAGAGCTGAGCTCAATTACAACTGCTTACAGCCTCCTCCTCACCGGAAGTCACTCTCTCGGCCTGCATCTCAATCTGTTGCTCAGACTCTACTTAGGCAGCATAGCAGGGTACTTCAAAGCGCTTAAGATGTTCGTCATGTTTGGGACGCAGGCAATGCTGTCTAGCTTGGCGGCTTTCTATGTTTTGAGCTACAGCCACACTCTCACTGACAGCATGATAATAGAGATAGTATTTCTACGAACATGTTTCATAAATATGCGATCTACAACAGAGCCGATATATAGTTAAAAAAAACTAACGCTATACATAAAAACGAGAAATAAAATAACAAAATATTTAAGTCTGTACTACATGTTCTTGATAAAAAAAAAGGTTTGTTGTTATCAAATCAGATGTGCAACTACTTAGGCCTGCATTTGTCAAATGAATTAATTAATAATAAAAGCCCCGGACACACACAACCAAGAGGGTGGGCCCCTCACAACACAACACCTCATTTAACATATTAATAATAATAATCAGTATGGGCCCCTCACCAAGGGCCTCTGTTACTCAGTTACACTATTACCCCCAGGATGACAGACCTGACTCTGTCATCTGCTTACTACTATTACTAAAAACATGTACAATACACACTCTTTATTTATTATTCTTGCAGCTTCTTGTAGAATTGTATCTCCTAGGGCTTATTTTGTACACACTAATCTTATTATCATTGCATTTAACTAATGATTCAACACCTTGGAAGTTGTGTGAGAAACTAATGAAAGATAAGACCTTTAGAAACATCACAGATAGAACAGACAGACTTTATATGAAATAACAATTTAAAGAATGATTGTATTGTCTTGTCACATTTTTTTCCTCCTTCTTTTGTTTTGAGGATTCCGAAGCTTGATGATTTTGAGAAAACCTCCTGAGCTGAACTTGAGCAGACAGTAGAGGGCGTCTGGATTACCAGCAGCATGCGCGAAGAGAGACCATCATTACATCATTATAATGCGACGAACTGAGGAAGGGCAGATGTGAACGTGCATGCTGATGACTCCAATTATAACTACAGACTGTTTGGTTCTCGAGCACGACGGTTAATTAACAATATCTGTTTACATCCATACGCTATCGAAATAGTGTATATTTTCGGAGCAGCTGGTCCCAGTAAAGAGCGACGCACGAGCCAGCACATTTGAAGATGTCTGTGACGGAGATGTTTAGCTACATCCAAGGATTTTTGAGTGCCGATCAAGATATTCGAGAGGTACACAATGCGGGAAAAAACCCCATCCATTTGGATTGTTATGGACTTGACGCTGAACCTCTTCCTAAAATATCGCTTTATCAGTAATGTTCACAGTAATACTATCACAGGGCAAATGTGATTTGCGAATTAGACATGATACATTTTTTTTTACATTTTTTTTATCCATATATGTGCTTCCGGGTGACTCTCATCTTTCTATGCTCTCCCTGTAGGACATAAGAAAAGTTGTTCAAATTCTGGAGCAGACAGCTAGAGAGATCCTCACTGTTCTTCAAAGTGTCCATCAACCAAGTGGTTTCAAAGACAGTAAGTTAAAGTACTTGATGTCTTCATCTTGTCTTTTTTTTTTGTCTACATAATCTTTTCTAAAAAGATTACACTCCCACCTTCAGTTCCCAGCAAGTGTTTGAAGGCTAGAGAGCTGTTCTGCACTGTAAGAAACCACACCGGAGAGCTGAAAACCAAGTTCCCTGCGGAACAGTACTATCGGTTCGTGGCAATGCGTCTTACATCATTTTTTTCCCCTCATTGATTGAATTAATCGTGGTGTATGTCTTAATAATTATATCAAAGACTGACATATACTTATCTTTCCGCAGGTATCATGAACACTGGAGATTTGTTCTTCAACGTCTTGCCTTCCTTGCAGCTTTTGTGGTATACCTGGAAAGCGAGTCCTTGGTGACACGTGAAGAAGTGGCAAAAATACTTGCCAGTATGTAATGTTCATGTTTAGTCTTGAGTACTTGTTAGTTAAGACGGTTGTAGGTTAATTCTAACTTAAACTTCCACAGTTGAAGTCGACAGAGAAAAGGGGTTTCACTTAGATGTGGAAGACTATCTAGCAGGAGTTCTTATTATGGCCAGTGAGCTGGTAAGTGTTTTTCCTCTCCCATTTATTCATCATTTTTTTTTTTTTTTTTTTGTAGTAGAAATACTGCTACTGTATTTAAAAATGAACCTTTACATGAACTTAATTAGGGAGACTTTATGTTAACTGAACTGTAGACTGAAACTTCAAGTTCTATTGTTTATACTTATATATGGTGCTTAAAGGTGCTCTGTGCGATGTTGCAGGATTTTAGCTCGATTTCGTTTTTATCTCAAACCGTATGCATCACCCCTTGAGCGTCTTGTTGTCTGCCCTGGGAAAAAAACCCGGTCTCGAAAGACAACACAGAGGCTGTAATACCAAAAGAAACACTTTGGGCACCACAACAAAAACAAACTTAGGCAAAACAATCGGCAAGGAGAGATGGTGTTTAATGCACGTTAAACCCCACTTCTTCTTGCCGATTGGTTGGCCGAAGTTTGTTTTTATTTGGTGTAAGTCCTGCACCCTTAGTGTTTTGCAAGATCGCATAGAGCACCTTTAATGCTGACTGCTAGAATAGTTCTGAAAAAATTAAGAAAAGTGCAGGTGTGTCAGGAACCCAAAAAAGGTTCTCTGCCTTTCAAATTGCTGCCCGAGAGGTGTTTCAAAGATGGACGCCTTTTAAAATGGCTTGCCTTAAAGGCACTTTATAAGCAACGTTTTGTTGATGTTTATGCAAATCTAATGTATGTACCCATTTGACATCACAAATCCCACAATATAATAATCAGCTATTTTTGGCTTGCTGGATAATTTAAGAGTACAAAGACGATGTACTGTATGTGAAAAGATCTCGGGAAATTAGATTTCTTATGTCATGATCCCTTTGAGATTGTGAATCAAGTGTTAAGGTTTTTTTTTTTTCAATCCTTTTTTTTTTTTTAATTTGAGCTGATGTTTTATTTATTTCTTTAATTTTTGGAATGAGGTAGAGTATCCATGGATGAGGCTGTGGGGATCCAACATCAAAATGCATTGATAGTCCACCATTTATTCATGAGATGCATAGTTGCATGCATTGTAGCTGTCACAATATCAAACATTCACACTGCGGAATTCACCGTAAAAATATTACTGCCACATCTACAGAGAAATTTTGAGGGACAAAAACAGTGCTATACTTAATTTTGCGTTTTCCATTTTTTGGGCAATGAATTTGTGAATAGCCCCTACTCAAGATTGCTAGATTATTTAAGATGTACAATAAACTTTGGCAAGAGCAGAAATAATGCGAATCAAATAAAAAGTGAAAGGTACCTATTGCATTTTTTCCCCCCTCCCATTTAGTCCAGGCTGGCAGTGAACAGCGTGACTGCAGGGGACTATGGACGTCCGCTAAGGATCTCAAACTTTATCAATGAACTTGACTCTGGCTTTCGGTTGCTCAACTTAAAAAACGACCCTCTTCGCAAGCGCTACGATGGCCTCAAGTATGATGTGAAGAAGATTGAGGAGGTGGTGTACGATCTTTCCATCCGAGGCCTTGCCAAGGAGCAGGAGGCTGGAGGAGATAAGTAGAGGCATTGTGGGAACACGAGGCCGCGGGGCACTACCCTGGCTGGGATTCTCCACGACTAAAAGAGTGCTTAAACCTGTCTGCGAGCAGGTGGGTGGAGGAAGAGGGAATAGAGGTTTTGAAGCCCCAGCAGCCTTGGGCGGTGTCTTTTTAAAGCACCTGCCCACCCTGACCGAGATCAGTTCAGGTTTTAGTGGGGAGATCTTCTCTTTCTCACTTTTGTTGAGATATGCTAATGTATAAATGCATTTTTTTGCCAGTTTTTTTCCCCAATTTGATGTTTTTTTTGTTTTTGTTTTTTAATATTACTATTTTTTTTTTGTCTCTGCTGTGTCAGTGGCGACTCATTGTACAGTAAAAAAAAAAACACATTTTCTGGGGTGGGAGAAATGCTGTTAAAAAGAAGTTCCTGATGTTAAACTACATAGCTATTACATTTGACACATAACTATGCTCATTGATTTATAACATTGGTTTTTGTTCCCAAGCACTTTTCTTGAATGCAAGTTCTAATGACATGTTAATGGTATGGTATGACAAAAAAAAAAAAAAAAAACTTGTGCCAAAATGTTTAGTTTTCATGTCGTAAATACATATTAAACCTTTACATCATCCAGTGCTTTCCCTAACCATTGCTTTGCTGTTGGTACATATTTATCCTTCCATGTATTTCTCCATTAAAAAGACCGATAATTTTCATTTACTCACCCTCATGTCTTTCCAAGCCTGTCTGACTTTATTTCTTCTTGGGAGTACATCTTTTTTTTTTGTCTATACAAAGTCAGGGGTCTAGTATAGTGTTGTTTTGTACCCTACTGACTTTAATTATATGGAATAGAATACAGTTAACTTTTTCAATGTCTGTTCTTTTGTGATACAAAGAAGAAAGTTCTAAAGGTTTGGAACTACATGAGAACGAGTAAATGGTGACAGAATGTACATTTTTGGATTAATACTTAATACTGGTTCATCACTTCTGCTTTTCCGTTCATATGTTTCTTTCTTTTAGGAAGAATAACTCTTAAGATCTTCCAAACAAATGTTATCAAAGAACAAACAGACATTGCATTTGTTTTTCTTTGTAAAGATTTATGGCAACCTTTATGTTCCTCCCTACTTGTTTGTGGATGCTTAGTTTGTTGACTCCTTTTTACTGATCTTCTTGTTCTGGCTTCCTTGTGGGTGCATGTTTTATCTGCCCTTTCAGTGTTTTTTGGGCTTTTACTAAAAATGGTTCAAAAGAAATTCCAGGCAATAGTGCTGTGTTCTTTGTTTCTCAAAGACTTCGCATTTCCTGTGTTCATGTTGGGGTTCAGCTTTCGATTTTTTTTCTTGTTCATGAATGTGATGTCAGAAAAGATTCACACTGGGAATAATGTTCTCAGTCAGTTGAGAGAGATGGATACTCATCATTTTTAATTGTAATTCACAATATTTTACACAAAAAAAAAAAAAAAAATTAAATTAGAATCTTTAAGAATGGAAAAGTATTTAACAGCTTGATTGGTCTCGGTTCTCAGTCCTGGCAGGTTCAATTCTTTTCATTGTGTAATGTGGAAGCTACAGTATGATGTTTCTAACAGTATCAATGCCATTGGAAAAAAACAGTAAATATTCATGTTGAAACCTAAATGCCTAAATCCAGTGATTAGTTACAATTTCTATCCATGAGTATTGACTTTAAACATACAGAGACCAGAATGACTGATTGATTGCTATTGCTGAAGTCAACTGTGGTTTTCTTTTTTCTCTTAAAGCTAAAACAATCTTTAAAACAAAGTACAGTAAAGCTTTGTAAACTGCAGAACAACGTCCTCGCTCCTGTTGGAGAACCTTCATATAAAGTGCATTAAACAAAAACAGTTAACGTTTAATGAGTTGTCATAAAGCACAGTCTGTATGTCAATGGGAAGTCAGAATATAATAGCAGCTACTGAAAAATTACACATCTTTTTCTCAATTTGACATAAGGCCTGATTTGTGGGTAAAAGTAAAGGAAGAACTTAAACACAATAGTTGTTAATGGACTCATTCAGTATTCAAGAAACAAAGGCACATATTTTCTCCCCCTCAGATATCACAACTGTAAAACAACTGTAATTATAAGCGACATAATTTGGGGGGAAAACATCCAATTGACATTTTTATAATTGAAGATCAGCACAACCATTAATGTTGCTATAATACTTGATGCTACACCCTCATTAGACTGTGAAGAAAACATAGCTAAAAACTGTTACATCACCGATCACTAGAATATGGGTACCTGTGAAGAAAAACAGCTTGACTGCTGCTACGTAATACAATAAAGATTATTGCTGTTTTGTAAACCAGCACAGTGCTACAAAAATTAGAACTGCTCCTGAATGGCAGTGGGAATAGATGCTAATGGAAGAGAAAGAGAGAGAGAGGAAGAGGGAATTACAATGATCTGAAAACAAAACGGCTTTACTTCATTCTTCACACAAAACACCGATTTCGTTCCACTCTCTTGTGCATACTAAAAAGTCCTCATAAAGTCCATCCAATCACAAACATGTTCCCTCATGCTTATCACAAATACCATTTCGCAACTGAGAACATTTCTTCTCAGTAGAAAACTGGTTGTACAATCAGTGTTTTACAAGTGCAGCAGTGAGGCGCCTAACAAAGCCCTCATTTTGGTATGCCAAAGGGCATTACTTTTTGCTTGACAGTGAATTTTTCCTCATCCCGGATATCATTTACTTGCCTTCCACTCATACAAAGTGCCCTCTTGCAGTCTATATTAATAATCAGTCAAATCACAGTAAAATCACTTTGCAATTTGAAAGTCCATTGGAGGAGAAACTTCCCCCAACACAAACACTGTTCGCTCAACAAAATAGTGATTTTCTTTTATTATTATGTACATCAGAGTTATGCTGGGAAGGGATGGGGGATGTGTGGCGAAGTGGTCAGTCTCAGGACCGGCTCTGGGCTGTGTTAATCATGATGTTAGGGAGAGCATTGCGTCTCTTTCTCCAGGATCCCAAATCACATGCGTATCTCTTAATCTGACGAAACCACTGCTGAGTGCGAGGTTTGTCGGAGGCACGGAAAACGAAGGCCTCGCGTCGGATGTCCAGCACCTCGAAGGTGTCTTCACAGTCGGCGTCGGCGGACACCACGCAGTTGGCCAGTCGGATTGGCTCACGCAGCACAGTGAACTTCCCGCTGCTCTTGTCCTTGATGAGCACCAGTACACCGTCCTGCACCGTCTCCGAGGTCTCCAGACTCCCTTCGGGCACCGTGTCTGCGCTGCGCAGGCTGCGTACCATGAGTAAACTCTGAACGTTCTGGAATTTGAGAGATTTGCTTCCCTTCTTAAGCCACTGGCCATCGGCGGGCTGCGACAACTGGATCGGCCCCTCCATGATGAAGCGCGTGCTCTCTCGCGTCCAACCCACCGTCTTCATCGACAGCTCTCTCATCTCAATGTTGATGACTTCTCGGTTCTTGCGGCTGTCGCGCCGGAAAGAGCGCAAGGACCACGTGGCAGTCCCCTCCTGTTTGGTCTTCATGTTGATGTGCTCTAGATGGGACTCCACGCGGCTCTTGGCCTCTTTTAAGCGGGAGTAGTCTGGGTGACATTCGTTGGTGACCTTGCTGATGCGACTTAGCAGTAATGGGTACTTGGTCACGCGCTGAAGCGGCGCCATGAGGAAGGAGCGCAGGTTCATGCGCCTGAGTGCTGTATTGTCATTCTGGGACACATCGAGGAATATCCTAAAGGATGTAAAGGAGCAAACTTTCATACACAGTGCAAGAGTTCTGGGCTAGTTTAGCGTAACTTGGCTCATTGGTCACTGCGCACTGCAAGCATAAACATTTAGTGACCTATTGAACATTGTGGGTATACATTTTTCGGTGCTGATTTAAGTATGTCTTGGAGTTATCTAGCTAGTTTGTTAATTTATGACTTCATAATTTATAGTTTTTGCTTTATAAATTGATTTTGGCAAAGACCACTATACAAATTACAACAACTTTACATTTAACAAAACCAGTTCTTTATAAAAAAATAAAACCTATAAAAATAAAACCTCCCTAGGATAATTCAATTTTCATGCAATTTTACAAATTATTTTGATGTAACAAAGTGGTTACATCTAAGTACACAAGTTGTTTACTTACTTTTAAATAAGTCTTCCCATGAAAATAGTTATATAATTGATTAAAACTGATTTGTGAATGCACATGAACATAAGAGACTTAATTTATCGCATTAACTAATCACAGATGAACATTACCAGTCATGGTTGGTGCTGTTCTTCATGGTGAAGCTAGTGAAATATTAGGTGCATGATGCATGCACAATTCTGAAGGATGATATTTGAAAAGTCCTTCTTTAACTTTAATCTTTGTTTAACTTTATTTGTAACACTAAATGACAGTGTAAAATCAGTTATTATACACTGTTTACCTAAGAAGCTCTTTTTCTTTCTCCAGAGTGTTGAGCATGTTCACAGACGTGGACTGCTGCAGGCAGTAGGTCTGAAACGCTGGAAGCATGTTGACAAACTCCAAGAAGATTTCTCCAATGCACACAGTCTGCAGGTCTTCATCTCCCTGCAGGAACGACAGTCACTTTTAAATTTAGCTTTACCTTTGCCATTCCTTTTTTTTGAACAGGTATTACTCCAGTCCTCAGTGACAGAGAATTACAGGAATATTTAATGAAAACAGTATTTATAAATATAGACATATTTATGTATTTTCTGTCACAGTAGATCAATTTAACACATCCTCATTAAATATATACTGCAGTTTAATATACAGTCTAATCTGGTTATTTTAAGTAAATGCAGATTAAGTAAAGAGTGCCTATGTCTGTGGTCGGAAGTTGCCAGTGTCATTATTGTATCATTTTCATTTTCAACTTTACAATTTCATTTTCAAAGTTCTCCTGTATTAAAATTTTTAATCTACTGACAGCCCACTTATATATATATATATATATA
>JAUMHG010000047.1:10878329-10914800 GCA_032359395.1 Enteromius anoplus | reverse complement strand
AATGTTCAGTGCTTTGCTACAATCTGTATTGTTAAAAGCGCTATATAAATAAAAGTGACTTGACTTGACTTGACATTTAGAAAATATTTTCAAAATGTATATAGTATGTGTGTGTATTTAGACTAGTATTCCTTACCTGATCAAAAGCTTGATCAATGCTGTCCTGCAGGTGCTCTGTGAACCTGTCATTGACATCGATGAGCTCTTGAACATTGCTGAAAACCACAGCCAGCTGCTCTGCTGTGAGCAGCCCTGCACTCTGCATGGGGCAGTAAAACTCTTCCTTGATGATGCGCAGGTCCTCTCCATAACTCGACTCGGTGTTGAGAAACTCTAGGATGGCCTCTTTGCGCTCTGTGCGTAGTTTTGAGCAGCGTTCACACATGCCGTCCTCGCGGGCGCCCTCTTTGTGTCCACAGTCAGGACAGGGCTGCTGAGCGTCCCACGCCCTGAGGGACGGCGAGGGTCTCCTCCAGCCCCGAGCCAATCCAGGGCCGATGCCGCTGTCCACACGCTCTACCTCAGCTCCGGCACTGTGGCGGGTGCGACGGGGCTCTTCTTCATCTTCACGCTCATCGCTCAAGCCCACCACACCGCTGTCTGCACTCAGGCTGCTGACGGTACTCCAGCGGTGCTGTGCTGAGCGGCTTACACCCAGACCCCTGCTTCTCTCCTCACCTCTGGGCTCCGAACGGCCCCTGGCTGTGCCTGGCACTGATGACAAAGAACAAACATCTGAGGATCAGCTCTCAGAATTTCATAACAATAGTTACATTAATAACATACAGAAAATCAAGTCTAACAAAACTGAAAAAAAAACATTGCATTGAAACAAAAAAAGAACAGAAAAAAAAACTGCAAAAAAAAAATAACTTGAATATTTTAATATTTAATACAATGCATTTGAGGTGTTGTAAACTTTAAAACATCCCCATGAATTTACCATGGCATAATATAAATTGTTTTATAGAAATACGTGAAATACTCTTAGTGTACAGTACACTACCATTCGAAAGTTTGGTTTCGGTAAGAATGTTTTTGAAGGAAATGAGAAAATCTATTTGATAAAAAAAACTGTAAACTATTATTAAAGTTTAAAATGCAAGTCAATTCAAATCAAAAAAATTTTGCCACATTCACACACAGAAACAGTAAACCATGACGTGAAATGTATTGCACGACCGCCCAACAAATTTTAATTTTAATATTTTAATATATTTTAAAAATATATTTTTTTATATTTTGTAGACATGTATTTGCCTTTACGTGTAAAAACTGCTGTGATGCAGAAAGATAAAAGCAGTCCTCGGGGTAGAGGTCATGCATGTGACAGTCCTACAGTAAAAGCCACCTAAGGCCAGGTTTTAGTAAAATCAGATTCTTATAATAACAACTGAAGTGATACGCTTGGGTTAGACAAGTCTAAAAAAAACGTTTAAATGAAGCATTGTCAGTACAAATCTAGGACACTTGTTAGGTTTACTTACAGCAAGAACTGTGAGCAAAGCTTAGTGCTGCAGAAAGAGTCTTACCACTGTCCCTGTCTCTGCGGTGAATGTGCAAGCGTGCCGCAGCGGCGATCTTCATCTCCAGCTGCTTACGCTTGGTGGCATCTGCAGGCATGGGGTCGCTGTAGTGGGGCCGCAGGCGGCACTCACGCTGGGCCCTCACTGACTCAGCTAGCTCATAGGCCGCGTCCGAGCTGGAGCGTCTGCAGCCCGCCCCAGAAACCTGCTGATAGGATGGAGATCTGTCAATCAGCAGTGCACATGACAAAGCACTGGTCTTAAATGTGTGCGTGTGTGCAAGGGGAGAGTATAACAGTGTTAAACCTCAGTAAAGGTAGAATTATTCCCTAAGTACATATGAGAATGAATGGAAGCACCAACAGAGTCACTGCATTACCAGAGGGTGTAATATTACCAAAGCTTTTAATATATTGTGGTGGTAAGTGGAAAATTCTTTGCTCTGGCTTTTCATGCCCATTTAGTATTTATTAAAAAGTCTACTGACAGATACCCAAGACTTCAAATTAATCTATTTTTTTAAATAGAAATAATTAAATCTGGCTTGCAGAATTATTTAAAGTCACTATTTTATACTCACTAGTTTATTCAAAAATGGAAATTCTGTCATCATTTACTCACTCCCATGTTGCTCCCAAACCTGTATGACTTACTTTTTACTGCAGAACATAAAATATGACATTTTGGGAAATGTCTGGTAAACAAAATAGTTTGGTGACCAAAATTCCCAAGAATATGTTACGCAGAACAAAGTCAGTCCGGAAAAGGCTCTCCTTACCCTACCTAATGTTATTGTAAATTACTTACAGATGCTATTTAAAAAAAAAAAGGTCCCACTTTATATAAGGTGGCCTTAACTGCTACGTACTTGCATTTAAATGAATCATTTGGTTTAACTGTGCACATACATTATACTTATATTTATATATAAATACCTGCATCTATTTTAATTAGTAATACATTTCTGTAATTGCATTTATAATTACACTGTTGACCCACCCCTAAACCTACCCAATCCTAACCAAGCTGTCCCTAACTTTACATGTATATCACCTCAGTAGCTGCAAAAAGTGTGAATAAAGAAATATGAACTGAACATGTATATTGTATTTAATTTCTGATGTAAGTACATAGCAGTTAATGCCAGTTAATATAAAGTGGGACCAAAAAAATCTATGAAAACTTTTAACAACTGGACAGATCCCTGCAATGTAATGCATGTAATGCTAGAGACTTCTTGTGATCCAATAAGGTGTATTTTAGGGTCTTTTAACTTAGTTGCTTATTAGCATGCATATCACTAGAATATTAGTTACTAGTAGTTAAGACCATACTGATGACCAAACTCTACATCCCTCCCCAATACCTTAATAGTGAATAATTGTCCTCTATTCTAAAGTGTTTCCAATCTGTCACATTGTGGATATCAAATGGGTTGACTTTAAAGGCGTTCACACTGACTACATCTGCCTCAACTGATAACCTTTCACCCTTTAAACCTCTGCGATTCCAAAATTACATTTCCACGTCAGTACTATTGTGTTTCAAATGCACACATGGCGTAAAAACCCTCAAAAGGTTGCTCGACAGCATTAGGTTCTCAAGTGTTATCCATGCCCGAGAAACAAGACACCGTGGCTTCAGGTGACGTGCAGAATTATTAATAAGGCAGTTGTTATCTTAATTAAAGACGCACAGAAATGCAGAGGCGGAAGAAGAATCTGTGCACAACGGCTGACCAATGAATCATAGCAACCTTACACATGAGTGTCAGCATATCACCCTTAACCTTAAAAAACATACAGGCAGCCGTACGGCGTGAATGAAAGTGGCGCAATGAAGAGCTGTCCGGCATCTCAAGCACACAACCTGACATACAGTACTGAAGAAACATAAAGCAGTTACCACCATGAAACCTGGCTCTAATCCTCCCTGCGTGTTGCTCTCAGCTGCGGCTCTGTGCGCTCCGCTGCATGTCTGCAGTCGTCTCTACCGTGCAGATTCCTCTGGAACCTCAGCCTCCCGTGTGCTCCGATCACATTCCCATATGAGCATGACAGCTCGTTCAGAAGTGATAACATAAAGAGGTGTGCGTGAGGCGGCTGCATTCCTTACGCATTCTGTCGCCGCTTTCCCCCGCTGTCCTGCGGGCTCGGTGCAAGCCTCCTCTCCGCAGGCCGACGTTGTCATGGCAACGTGGGCAGACTGATGGCTGGGATGCGGAGCGGTGATGTCAGTGACGTCATTCCGCTCACACGACAACCGGACGGGAGTCTCGCCTGCAATCTCTGCACTGCAGCTGGAGCAGCGAGGGAGAGAGAACACAAAGGGAGGGAAATGGGAGTGTTAAATTGGAATTACAAGTCCCGATTCTCTGCTTCTACACGTGCCTTGCGGTCAACCCCCAATCCCCCTAGAGAGGACCGGTGACCCCCCCACCCCCCAAACCAGAAGGGCTCAAGGAGGACAGCAATTAGACGCATCAATTCACATTAACACCAGAACTCCTCGCTGTAGGACTCTGAATCGGAAACAAGCACAATCAGTCTTTTACGTTTCTTTGTGTGTGTCAAGTAGAAAAGGAGCTTATGTATCTGTGGATGACCCCACACATTGCAGAAGGTGAATAAATAACATAATTTTTGCTGTTGTATTTTTAATCTCACTTAAACCAATTTTACATTGATGTTTTGGATTTGTAAACATACTATTTGATTTCCCAATGGAGTGAAAAAAATATATTATCTTATATTATTTTCAAGGTAAATGTGCATTACAGTTAAAAAAAAAATTGGGTTAGTAGATTTGTAGTTTTGAAGGAAATTGTTACTTGCATTTAACAAGTATGCATTAAATTGGTAAAAATGACATTTATAATTTTACAGAAAACTGCAGTTTTGCATCTTTTGAACTTTCTATTCATTAAGGAAGCCTAAAATGTATCAGTTTCCTTAAAAATATTGAGCAGCACGACTGTTTTTAACATTGATAATCATAAGAAATGTTGCTTGAGTTCCAAATCGGAATATTAGAATGATTTTTGAATTTTTGATTTTTATTATATTTTTGATCAAATAAATGCAGCCTTGATGTGCATAAGAGACTTTTTAAAAACAACAACTCCTGATCTCAAACTTTTAAATGGTACTGTATTTTATTTTAAAGATTTATTTGTCAGCTTTTTATGCCTTTATTTGGACAGGACAGATCAGGGTGGAGAGAGAATGGAGCAGGATCAGCAAAAGACCACAAGACAGGATTCATAATTGGGACGTCACGAAGGCAGTCGCGCTGTTTAACAACGAAAATTAATTTTAACCTAAAGATATTTTTACTGGAAACCAAGAAAAAATAGTGAAAAGGACTTTTAAAAAATATATATATAATTTTAAAATGACTAATCCATTTGTGAATGAATGCTGATAGCTGTCCATTGATTGTTAAATATACAGACACTTAAATATACTAATCAGCTGTTTGCCCCAGCCATTGTTTATATCCAGGCGTCCCTTAGGATTAAAAACAGGTGTTTTAAAATGATTTGTTATAAGCTCTTAATTGCCTCTTCCACATCATTTCCATCTCCTTTGATGCTTCAGTACCTCAGACTCTGATAATGCTGCGCTCATCACTGTCATAAATTTGCATAGACGCCGTCTGAGAAAAGTGCTGACAGCACAGCCATGAGCTCTGAAGCATTCAAAAGAAAACACAGAGACAAAGAAGCCTTGACATCTCACTAGGAAAAAGAGGAGAATCAAAAAATGCAGCGGTTAATAGCTGGTGCGTGTCAAATATCAATTTTAATTCTAACAATAAAATGTGGAATTCATTCACAAACCTGTAGCCGTGAACTGACAGTAATTAATAAAACGCTCTGAAAGTGGCAATAAAGCCAAAGTCTTTCACACATTAAAGCACTGCAGATATATTACCTGTCATTTCAGCAGTGCTGTGTGAGGTCATTAATTCATTTTTTCTTCCCCTAATTATTTTTTAATTTGTTAAGATGCATAAAGATGTATAATAATACTTATCCCTGTGTGTGTTGACAGGTTTTCATTAAAGCAGTTTTAAAATGATGACGTTGTATTATTTATTTACTTTTATTATTATTATTTATTTTATCTACTTGTTCATCGTTACTGACTAACACTAACACTATATTAACAAAAAAAAAATCATATCAGGACAATAGCTCCTGTGAAATGTGCTTATCTGTTCTAGTCAATAATATAAAGTGACTGTAAGTTTAAATAGGAAGATTGCTTTCTGACTTGTTCTTCTTGCTTCTATCAAGGAGACAATAAATGAAAATAACTATATAAAAGTCTCATAAAAAACGACCTGGAAGCCTCGGGCCGGTCTGTAGTAAATGAATACCCTCACTTGAGGCACTACGGGACGGCTGGGATATTGGATGTTATATTTAGATGGTTCACAGCCTGGATTGAACTCCTGCCCTGGAGGAACAGAACATTAGAGAAAGGCTCTGTAATGTCAAAGAGCTTCTGACGCACCAGCAATTGAGCTCTGTACTAAGTCTGGAGCAAAAGCGGCTGAAGGAAAATCTATACAGATTTATGCATGCATGCTAAATTTGAGAAAACTGTCAGAGCCAGAGTTATGTGCTGTTATGTTAATCAAATCTCTGTCAGGTTTGCATATTTTATGCTTGTGTAAGATTCTGTGTACAAAACGACCAGACAACAGCCACAGCACGACACAACCAAAAACCTTCCATATAATACAGTTGCTAGTGATTCAGAGGGGAACTGATGGGGTTTGTTGCTATAGTATCCAATTCTTTACCTTTAATTGATGATACTGCAAAAACCTGGTTCTTTATCTTTGTTTTTCAGTAATAATGTGTATCAATAAAACGACTCAAAGCTTTAACCAAATGCAATAAAAACTAATACTACAAAAATCTTCTACAATTTTGCTTTTTAGGAAAAAGGGATTTTTCTGGGTTGTAATTTTGTACTGGAAAACAAGACAAAGATGATTAGGACAGGATATTTAATAGCATTTGTAATAGCCATGTTTTCCATCCTTAATATAGCTAAACCTGCCACTATATGCAAATATCACATCTGCTACTGTGTACTTGGCATAAACGAAGACATTAAGAATCACATTAATAATGATATATTCACTCTGTTTCTCTGTACACAATTTGTGCAGAGATTCCGGAATAAATCAATAACACAAATACTAATGCAAACAATCCTGGAGCTGCTATGGGATTCGTTTTCACAGTTAACCAGCAAAAGTGATAAACAAAAGATACATCGTTCCAGCTGATGCCCATTTTTCTTATTTAATCTCTGATTGGGATGCAGAATAACAATGTTGTATCAAAATATATATATATATATAATATTGGGATTTTTTCATTCATTATTATATTTTATTAATTGGTGATGGTCAATATGGTATACACTGTAAATAAACGACTTGATGATTTTAACAGAAAAAAACAGTGAAAACCTGTCAAATGGTAAACGGTAAAACGTACGGTAAATGGTAAAACGGTAAAATAATTTTTTTTCTTGAAAATCACGATGTTTCTTCTTAGGTTTTTTTTTTTTATCAGTTATGTTTATTAAGGGTCGTATGTTACATCTAATATTGTTAAATTAATGTTTATTGCATATTTTAGCATATTTTATTGCATTTATTTAAATGAGTTTCACTCGAAGACTTTAGGGAAGAACTAATCAATTCTCTTTCCGGCTCATACTGCATTGGTTAAGCTTATGGGGCGGTCACATGATGAACGAATGAATCCCATCACTAATCACCACCTGCATTTAGTGGTTATCAGTGTATTTCAGAGCAGTACAAAAACAGGTACAAAACAGATTTCAGTACTTTAATAGGTCGTATATTAACACTATGCAAGTTAATGAAATTACATTATTTACCTGTTATTTGAACTTAAAACCGTAAAAGCAAAAACGTTGGTACCATATTTTTACGTTAGAATTACAGCAAACACCACTTGCTGTTTTTCACCTTAAATTTTACAGCGTATATATTGATTTATATTTAATATATTAATCTATTTTTACATTTAAATTCCCTTTGTCATTATCCACTCAAGCTCAGTTACTCTTTAAAAACAGTAAAAATTTAAGAAGCTGCAATGTTCAATCTTTAGCATTGTAATTTTCTTTTTTTTAGCTTTGTTCATTTATTTTTTTAACTTACACCATTTAAAACTATTGCTTTAATTTTTTTATATGATTAACTATAAAAATACAACTGAATTTTGATGTAGGCTATGTTATCTACCCAACTTTAATATCATGGGAGATTTTGATTCTCATTGAATTCACACACACACACACACATACATATACATATATATATGTGTGTGTGTGTGTGTGTGTGTGTGAATTAAAATATTAATTAAAATATGATTTTTTGTGACATGGCAACGTTCTTTCAGGTGACGTATTCAGAACTTCTCCAGTCATTTAGTTCTCTTAAATCCTGTCCCTCTCTTATCATCATGCTTGCATTCAGATCTGCCTCAATGCAATCAACAACTAATTGATAGAACCAAGACAACACATATTTTTTCAGATTATTCCAGGATGTATGTAAGAAATTATCTGCTCCACTGCTCCAAACCAACTGTAAGTACTATATAAATGCACAAATCTAACAGTACCAAACACAACAACTCACCTTTTTTTAATAAGGTACAGGGCGGATCCCAGGAAGCCATCCCTCATTTTGTAGATCTTGGCTCCATAGCTGGAAAGGTCTGTTCCGTCAAGAAGGATTGCCGGGCAGCAGCTGGATGAGCCTTCACCACTCTCCCTGCGGGGCGGGAAAGGGAGAACAGCTACATCTGTGGCCCCGGGGCCTGCTGGGCCCTTTGTCTCCTTGCCTCTTCCTGTAGCAGCTTGAGGGTGTAATGGAGAGCGAGCCACTGGGCCTGTGCAGATGGGTCCTCCTGGGACCTCTGTGGTGGAACTGGGCTCAGATATCTCCGCTCCGCTGTGGTTCGAATCCTGAGCTGTGTTGACGTCAATGTCAGTCCTTTCAGCAATCTGCGTTTCCTTTGTCTGCATTCCTCCCTCCCTATGCTTGTCTTTACTCTCCATTTCAGAGGACCTTTGGATTTTAATGCCCTCCTTTTGTCTCATTCTCTTAAACTCCTCAAATGTAGGTATGTGCAGGCGGCCCATTGGGGGTCTTTTCCTCTCAGGGGTTGACTGGGCAGAGTTAGTGCAGATGGTCTCTGCTGTATGAGCTTTACTCATAGCACTAGACTCCTGTCTAGAGTTCATTGCCAGGTTAGGGGTGCTTCGTTGCCTTCGGAGCTGCAGTCGCCGGAGTGCTTCCTGTTTGATCTCCTCTGGACTGGTGATGCGTCGGGCACTCAACTCGTGTTGTCCATTCCTGTGCAACGATGGGCGAACCGATCTGTCCTGATCGCACGGATACAGCGGACATGGTGCATTACCAAGCACAGGTTGAGGACGCAAGGGCTTGTGGGGCTCTGTCACACGTGTGCTCTGAAGTCGTAGTTTGTCTCGAAGACCCTTCCGAGCATTTCCGTTCATGCCCCAGTCCTCAACCGCAGGTAAAAGCCATTGTGGGAAGAGTGGTATATCCTTCCTCACTACTCCTCGGCGGCCGTAGATCACCATACCATCATGGGAAGGCATTAAGCCGTAAACCTGTGGTCCCTGAGGAGCTCCGTCGTACCAGTGGGTGCTTGAAGTGCAGTGAAGTATAAATTCACTATCCACGCTCCTGTAAGGATACGCATTAGGATCAGACACAGCAGCCCAGTGCAGGTTTTCCAGGCTGCGGTAAAGCCGGGTGCCGCCAGTGTTCACGCAGCCTTGTGGAAAGCGCATTGTCCCATAGCCAGACTGCCCATCGGGTGGTTTAAGGGGGTGCATACTGCTGGTGGAGCAGTAGACTCCCAGGTTGCTGAGCAGGCCATTGTTGTTGTTGCAGTGACCTTGAGACACATCCTGGCCAGGGAAGGGTGGCACTACATGGTGAGGGAAAGCAGACAGCGGGGAGCTGAGGACAGACAGGTCCATGGACAAGTCCATGCTGCAGCCTGCAGGAGACCCTGCTGGGGAGTACTCACATTGTGGGGCTTTCACATCCGGCATGGCCATAGAAATAGCTGCCATATACCAGAAAGTAGCATCGGGATCACAGCACTGCAGAAATGCACAGACAAGACATTTTAGTACTTATTAATTTTATTATTAAATTATTAAAGCAGAAACCTAGGAGATTATTGAGAAAAAAAGTAATTGTCAGTGGTTAATAGCAAAGAATGAATAATAGTTAATGGTTAATTGCAAGAACTGGACTTCATTTTAAATAAAGTGTGACCCAATATAATTATAAAAATTAACACCAGTACTATAAAGTAAACATTTCCGGATTTTAATTTCTTTGGCGTTAGTGCAATGTGTAAGAAATATTTTCCAAGAAAAATCCTTTGGTATATGTTGGGTATACCGTATAAGCCTGGGGATTTTAAATACCAGATAAAATCTAAAATGACCTCAAGTTTCAGAATTAATCATGAGGATGTGATAAATGGCTTCCTTGAAATGTCGACTGTGTGTAACATTTCCTAATGGCTCTCTCTATCCCGATATTAGTGCCCTTAAATGGTGCAAAAATGAAATTCATCCTACATTTCTCATATATTTCTAAACTGTACAAAGCTACCAATACTCCTCTTGCTGTTGGACTAGTTGCATACTAATCTAAATCACATCAAATGTCCCTTCCAAAGACAAAACTAAGCTAAATCTAACTAACACAGTTCAATAACCACTACAGTAATTATAATGCTCATCATGCCTAGTTCCTATGACTTCAAATCAAATTCCTATTCTAAAAATGGCTTGTTCTTTTTTACAAATTAAATGGTGGTAGGGGGTTATGTCTGGAATTAAAAACATTAAAACGAGAGGGAGGAAAATCAGAAGGGACAGTAATGAAGAGAGCCACAACACTCGCCCGGGGCTCTTATTCCACTAATCAGATGAGAACTGTGGATTAGCAAGGAGAGCGCTTCTCTTTCAGTAATTAGTACAAATTGCCTTGCTTTGGGCCATATTAATATCCCCCCGTAATCTTAAACAGAAATCAGGGTCAAGCCAGAGTTACAAAAGAACAAGTCACAATAATTCCGGGCAGCAGAGTCAGATGAATATTCATCTTCTTCACATTGCCTGTCAGAGAACAACAATGGCATTGCGATTAGATTGAAAAAGGCGGGAAACCAGTGGTTTTACGTGGGGGTAACCCAGCATGTTCAGGTGTTCAATTAACGTTTGGCCCAATTTAATTAAAATGGAGCTATTGAAACCCCTCTGGTATTATCAGGCTAATTTCAACACTCCATTTAGGAGATAAGAAGAGCGAACTCCCCTTTTTGTTTTTCTGTGAATCGTACAGTGAAGCGCTCAGGAGGATTTATCTTGGTGGGCGACTAGACTCACTGTCTCAATAACGCTGCCAACTTGAAAACTGCTGACGTGTGAATAAACAGTCAATTAGCATAAGGAGCTTGTTTAATGAGCATGTGGCACAGGATCAACTCACGCCAGGCCCACTATGTCCTCTCTGTGTGTGACAGACAGGCAGATGCTACGTTTCCTATTTGAGGCGAATTATTATGGACACATTACTGAGACAATACTACTACCAAGCCAAAATACTAGAAATTCAAAAACACTCAAACGTGGGTACTGATGACAAGCTAATCAGGTTTCCTGATTGATTTTACATTATGTACTTTACATATATAGGCTACATGATTAGAAAGTGTGCTAGAGAAACCCTTCAGGATTTCTATATGTTAGGCTTTTGTTCTGTTTGTCATAAAAACTTACCCCATTTTAATCAACTCTGTGTGTGCACCTTTACTCGACTTGCTTTAGGCTCTCATTCCCAGGCTTTGAGCCAACAGAATCTCTTTTGGTTTGGATTAGAGGTAGACAAACCATCCACCCCACCAGACTGCTGAGACCCCAAGCACAGGCAGCTACGAAAGAAATGAAAAAACGTCAATACAGACATCCAAAAATAATACAAATCAATTTCTGGAGCGAACAAAGGATCCTGGAGAATTTCTAAGGATTTTGTTTTTCTGTTTTCTCTAAAAATATGCATCTGCTTTGAAGTGAGGAAATTTTGTTAAGAAGTCAAACACTGAATAAAACAGTCATTATTGGGATATCCCTTATACACACACACACACAGAAAAGCTTTATTTGGATTAAAGTAGTGCTGTCAAACAATTAATCACAAAAGTTTGCATAATATATGTGTGTGTTCATACACTTCTATTTATATTCATATCATTTCTAAATATACTTAATATAGAAACATAACATATTTTCTGAAATATACATTATACATGCATGTATCAAACTTAATAATGTACTATGCATAAACAAATATAAACATACAAAACAAACTGTATCGTAAAATTTACCATCTCAAAATATACCAAACTGCATGTAGCCTACTTCGACCTCCCGTGATTCAAGACTATGAAATTTAAGGCATGTTGTGGAGTTGGCTTTGCAATTTTATCTCCTCTCACCTCAATATCAGCCAGAGACCTTCTGCAAATAGTTCAAGTTGTGATAGTGGCATGTCTGTGAATGCAGTTTCAATGATTTCTCATTACTGGGGAAAACACAGCTCGACCTCCACCAAGACGGAGTCAGGCTTCAGTCAATAAATACATTCAGTTGCTCTTCTACTCCATAGTACTAATCGCAAGATCTCATGGTGTTTGATGAATGTCTGTCAGTATGTGGTCCAGCTGCTCACTAACATGTCTCAAAGTAACAAACCCCTGAGGATTACAGTGAGCCAGCCAAATAAGAAGAAGCACCTTTAGAGTTGTATTTGCAAACATTCACTTTCTCATGATTTATGACTAAATGACTCTTATGAGCAGTTCTTTTAGTGAATTGTTCAAATTCTTCTCTGAAAAAACTCACTGATAGACGATAGCCACACAAATACACACTAAACACCTTTGTATAAAGAAGTGAAAATACCTCATTATCACCTCATTTTGGCCAATCCACCTGTTCAGTCCCTTGAGCCTGCAACCATAAAGAAAAAACAAAAGAACTGTATCCACATCTATTCTCTTAAGGTGCTGCTTATATTTCCTACACCTGCAAAGGTGGAATTTTTCCTTTTTTTCCATCGAGCCGCTGCTATAGTAAGGCTTCACATTGATCCATGAAGGCGGCTCCATAGGGAATCAGAGACTAAAAGGCCACATATTGATTGTATCTGCAGGTTTGTGTGATAGCACAGCAGGGGGCTTTCTAGGTTTAGGGAGGCGGAAAGACATGAGGCGCAAATGGAGATTCACAGTATGATTATGCTGCAGAAGACTGACCTCATGATTGGTTGTTGAGATTGATCTATTTCATCTGAGGTCACAATGGCCACGCTGGCAGATATCAACTTATTTCTAACCACTGGATTTGTGCTTCCACGAAAGGATTTTAAAGCTGTTTCCAGGCGCAATTTGAGAGAAATCAGGGCTGGTTTTGAAAATTGTTGAAATCTGCATGTTTAAGAATATAGAGTAAGCTTTAGCTGAAATGGAGATGGTTTACAGAGTAAATGTGGGTAGGATGTGTTCGGATTAGTACCTGTTGGCGATTTTCCCTAATCCATCTGATCCTGTGGAAAGCCAATATGCGGGAAAGCTTAGGAAGGGCCACTAGCTATTGATCGTTGGCTGCTTATCTCCAATATCTTCCAATAAGTGGACTAAAGGCTATATTTAAGGTCTAATTATCTGTATTAGGATTCATGCTGGAAATCCTAAATATGAATGAACTTGTAATGATTTATAGGGATATAACAACTGATACAAATAAGTGACGATTCAAATCGGTGGAGATGTTAAATGAATCATGATACAGTTGGAGGTGTGAGTTGAATGTATCTCTGAGAGGAACTGACCCTCTTTAATCTTGCCTCTTTTTAATGTACATTAATATAACAACCCTGCTTTGTGTACAGTGGTAACCAAGGAAACGCTGTATCGCTGCTGTTCCATAAGAGCCACCTGCTGTCAGAGAGTAAATTTTAATGTTCTAATTCGGTTTTGCTGTAAATTTTGAAAATATACATTTTAATTTAGATTAAAAACTGCTCCTGCTGCATGCTTGGATTGTGATTGAAATACAGTGAGTTCATGAGTTGAGTGAAACACACACACACATTATACATACATCTTTAAAAACTGTATGCTTAGATACTATTTAAATTTTAAACAATTAAAAAAAAAATCTATTTTTGAACACAGAATGTTTGAATATTATCCTTAACTGAATGGCATTTGAGCCCAAACACTTTTTTTGGTCAATGCTTCAAAGTTCATTGTTCTATCATCTGTTTTTGAGGTAGGTGAAGTAGTCATGAAGGTGAGGTAGTTACAGTAGAGGCGAGCGCTGAATAATCAGATGCAGAACCGGAGAGCTTCTTTATTACCTGTCAGCAGAGCACCACACTCATTCTGACAAGAGCAGCCGAGACAGAGCTGGGTTACGGCTCTTCAAAGTAAGAAGAGACGGTATCAAAACATGCTAGAGTGAGGCTCAGGAGAGAGGAAGACTCAAGTACCAGCGTACCTCAGTTAATTATGCTTCAACTCTGCCATGACTTCCTTGCATTCAAACAAAATATACTGTCTACCATATCAGCAACATCAGAGCTAAATAAAAAGCAACAGTTTGTTACATACTGCAATCGTATGTACTGTATGTAGGGTGTCCAAGGTGAATACCATACATCATGCAGATTAAAAAAACCCTTAACAGACATACTATAGAGTGTGTCTTTTCGGGTAGCACGAGATTGTTTGGTGAATATTTTATGCATGTGTAGTGTTAACTGAGCTCATGAATAACGCATTAGGTCGATAAGGTGAGAGAAGCATTGTTAGCGCATATGTTCTTCCATAAACACATTAGTCTACATACTATTCTTATACGATCAGCTCTTATAATAGCTATTTTCAGGCTTGACGCGTTAGCAATTGGTACGTATTACAAAGCTGTACTGAAGTCATTGCTATCACTAATTGGTGCACACAGATGCCATGATCTTGTTTGTAAATCATTACATATCTGGCCGAGTATAGATGTTGTCTAGAATAACTAGCACAGATCACGTAATTCAAGCCAGCAACAACACAAAAGGCAATTTACAGAGCTTGCATTTCCGAGAGACGCACACATCAATATGGCAATGGATCAATGTCTGCCGGTCGTCTCGTTGGTGGATGTGTTTAATGAATGACTAAGCTGCCACATGTAATATTATTAGTGCATGATTTCATCCTGTAAATTGGAGTATGATAGAAATAATATTAATCGAAGAGCCACCGTAACCCAATTCATCAGTAAATTTCAGCTTCTTAAGCTTCAAATGTGGAATATGAAGGCAAATATCCCCATTCTAATAAGAAAAGGCCACTGCTTACATAATTCATAACGAGACGTAGATGAGGATAAGAATCTATTTTCCATGAAAACTACATGCATTGAAGCTCTGTGTGATGTAACCCTGTCATTAGTTGACTTTTGCCTTGAGAAGCATAGGGAAATGAAGCAAGATGATAATTGCCTTTCAGACGGATGAATCAATGCTTACAAGGATTTTTCCCCTCTTTTTGAATTAGATAAGTCACATGAACATGATACCGCTGCTTTGAAAGATAAAGCCGGTAGTTACGGGTAAACTGTCAACAGTAGTCGTTACTGCCTTTAGAAACTGTGTGTCAGTCAGGGAGGAACAATTAGCCTATCTATTGCTGAGAAATCATGAAAACTGGATGAGCATTGGAAACATGCCAATCTCTATACTAATATTTTTTAACAATGGGTTACTTAACATAGAACCAGGTTCTTTGATAACAGAGCGAATCCCATACAGTGAAACACCAAGCGAAGTTAGGAAAGTAACTCTTTTGATGAATAAAACTTGTAGTGGTTTTTATTTCAGGTACAAAAATTATTATTTAAATATTATTATTTAAATAACATAATGCATGAATAAGGTCATCAAGTATAATTGATGTAAACGCTGTAAAGTTGACATCAAATGTGTCCTCAGCATCAAAAGGATATGTCAAAATGTATAAAACACTGTACTGTTCAAAGGTTTCAGAATCAGAAAGATTTTTGAAAGTTTCTTTCTCGGAAAAAAATATAATACAGTAAAAACAGAAATATTGTGAAATATTACTACAATTTAAAATAACAGTTTTTTATTCATATATATTTAAAAATGTCATTTAAGCATGTGGTTTCAAATCTGAATTTTTAGTAGTCTTTAGTGTCACGATCCTTCAGAAATCTGTCTAATATGTTGATCTAATGCTCAAGAAACATTTTAATTATCATCGATGTTGAAAACAACTGTGCTTCTTAACATTTTTGAGGAAACGGATACATCCAGAAATGTTTGAAAGAGATTTGAAAGATCATAAATGTCTTTGCTTTTAATCGTTTTAATGAATAAAAAGGAAAAAAGTATTCATTTTCAAATAAAAAATATGTTTATATACTGTATACACTGAACACAAAGGTTTGAATGGAAAGGAAATAGTCATGTGACATGTTACCCTTTAACTTTTGCACCATTGCATGATATTTACACAAGAATTGGCAAAAACTATTTCATACAGTATTTAAGTAGAGCTCGTTAAACTGTAAAATCTCCAAAATCATTTCATGTCAATTACACATATAGCAAAACACCACAGTATAATCATCAGGTGCCATCACTATACTTCTTGTAAGGCTTCATAGTAAACCTGAGAGATGTTTTTTAAAAAGCATATAGACTATTGGTTGTCATGTAGTCAGCCAAGGGCTCTTCCTCTTCATTAGTCCTAAGTGTGGCTCTGTTTGTGTTTTCATTGGATAATGACACCAGCAGCTCTGGCAACAGTAACAATAACAAAAAACAACCTACGACTTCACACTTCTCAACCTCCAGAGAGCAAGAGACAGTGCTATGGATCCAGTGTGAAATGCTGTAAAGATAACAAGAGAAAACTGCGCCAAGGACAGAGAGGAATAGGATAGGACAGGACAGGAAAAAGTGATTGATAGGTGAGAGAAGACAGCCTGATAAAAGGCTTAGGTGTGGAGAGCAGGAGACACGAGTGATGAGAGATGAGGAGAGCAAACATGAGAGAGAGGTAGAGACAGAGAGCATCCCGGGAGCAGCACTTGCTTTAAGATGCAGATGGCCCTGGGGCAGTGAGAGAGACAGAGATATGGGCTAAACAGAAAATTATAATATCATGCAACCACTGATAGCTCTCATTTCTCCCTCACCGCTGTCTGCACTAGACGGTCCTGGACTTCACAACTAGCTCATAGCTTTAGGGGAAAAACAAAATGTAAGTGTGGCCATTTGTGCTAGATTTTTCCATACTCTCAGATTCCAGATTTTCATATAGTTGTATCTCGGTCAAATATTGCCCTATCCATTCAAATCATACATCAATGAAAAGCTTATTTATTCATCTTTCAGATCATGTATAAATCTAAATTTTAAGAAAATGAACACTTAGATCTTTATGAACTTTTAAAATATTTCTAAATTGGACATGACGAATATTTCACAAAGTGACAGATGATTATGTTCGTAACGCAACCTCTGCTCTCAGCAGCTCAACCATGCATCACACAATCAATACAGCAATCTATACTACATTATGGGCTGTGCCATTAAATAGACGATAGAGATGAACAGCATCACGCTTCTCCTTCAGTAAAGCAAGACTGCTGGATGTCCTCAGGAGCTGCCTGTGGCTGTCATATTTCAACAGCTCCATACGAACCCTAATAACCATCCATTGGGAGAACATTATAAGACCCACACAACCTAAGGGTCCCTCGCACACACACACACACATCTGCTCCTTTGTTGTTCTTTGTGAATGAAGAAGGGATCAAAGCAGCGGATCTCCACGTGAAGGTGCCCCAATCTCCGTCAGAACCACTTGGCCGGTAATGGGCTTTCATCGGGGGGTGATGAGGTGATAGCGGGATAGGACAGAAGGGGGGGAGAATGGGGGATTAGAAATTAGGAACTGGAGGGGGACGGCAATTGATCAGCTGTCATCTCCGCTTACTGTATGCTGGTGCACCTTTCACAGAAAAATATCCGATCCAACTGGGTGAGATGCACACTGGGCACAATCATCTCCATTCAAAGCGAATGAGACCGCATCCCACAGTTCGAGCAACAGGATACAAGAACTCTCAACAAAAGCCTCCGTTTAGAAAACCCAAAATGTTTTACAGAAATGTTATGGAGTTATGAATGAAAACATACAATCAAAACCATAATGTATACCTGATTTTTCAACACATAATGATGAGGTGGTTTACTGCCATTCTCTGGTGCCATTCAGTGTAATTATTCCAAACACTCATCATGCATGAACAATGTCAGTTCAATGCCAATGGCTCACATACTTTGCAACATAACTGTCTCCTCCTGCTGATAAAAAAAACATATTCTGGCAGCTCACATACCAGACCGATGCTTAGCATTGACATCAATCAGAACCTTGCCTCAAACTATTTAGGTACAGATAGTCTGAGGCAAATGATGTCATAGAAGAACAAAACTATGATTATAACTATGAAAAGATTCTGTCATAATTTAAGAATGTTTATTTTCATCTGCATTGTCAGAAAGAATAGATAAAATTGTAACTTTAGGGCCAACAGCTTGTCAATTTTGTACCTTAGTAGAGTAGTATTGTACCCTTAAAGTACTAATGATGACCTTTAGGGGTAAATAAGATACAAAGATCCTCCTTTAAGGCTACTGACCTCCATCTGATGGACACTTTACAATCCCATGAGGCCACAGGAGAGGAGTTATGATTGTCAGTGAAGTAAAGCAGCTGACGTAGTGCTTTCTGGATAACATTTTATACTACACACACTCATACTAAACAGACCATAATTTCAAAACAGTTGCAAAGTTATCACTTGCTGAAAAGAAGTGCAGTTATATCCCTCCCTTTTCTGCACAACTTCTGACATTATTTCTTGCATAAAACGCAGAAGGTGAAATGTCACAGAATGCCCAAGCTGCTCTTTTCCATACATACCACCACAGTGGATGGTAATCATTCAGCTATTCTATTCACTTTGCACAGAGACGAGAAGCTTGGGATAATAAGAACTGGTTTCATTTCTTTAAATTGCATGTCTGCTCAGGAAAAACTTCAAACATCTTCAGATCACCAGATTCTCGCCCAACCTTTTCTGCTCTACAGAGACGATGTTATCCTCTGATGAATACTATGCAAACCTGCAGGTGTCACATCAATTTATTTTCCAATTTCCTGTCTGCTGAGATACCCTCTCTCTTTTTATCTCTCTACTGTCCAACTTGATGAAATATTGAGGGCTTTTTTCCTGCAGAGGAGCGAACTGGCCCATTTTTACCCCGTGCGAGCCAGACACTGAGGCAACCTTCTTGAACATCCGGCTCAAGTTCTCCAGTGCTCTGTGGCCCAACAACATGCAATAAATCAATGAAGCATTTCATTAGAGCAGACGGCTACATCTCCAGCGAGCCCTGTGTTTTGCAAAGGTGCACGGCGGCGGACCAGGTCAGGCTAAAAACTAGAATGCCGGTGTTGTCACAAGCAAGCAGCCTGACCCCTTACTCCCTTCGTCACGACGACACGTCAAGAGGTCAGTGAGGCATGACAACCCCACACAACAGAAGGATCGTGTGACAGCACAGCGAGGATAAATATATTCAGCTCTTCTCTCCCTCCCTCCAGAGGTCTATCCTCCGCTTCAGATCTGTCCAATGTCAGGAGCAGAAATATGCAAATGATATTCACAGTGTTCTCTTGTACTGTTGATCAGCGAGTCTGCTCTGCATATTCCAAACTGGAAACCTCCTCAGGTGGGATTTCACTCAAAAACCATCAGAAATGTTACACATAATAAATAAACTGCCTTTTTTAATTATTTAAACACTAATAAGAAAAATGTGTAATCTAGTGTATCCACAGCTCTAAATTATATCCTAGTTGAATACATGTTAATTCATTTCTTCACAAATCATGCCATTCAACAAGCACAAAATAAGTGGCAACATTATTATATTACAAGTGAAAAATCCTCCCCGTTCTCCGTCTAGGGTTGCGTACCTCTTTCTCGTGTAGAAACGTCAGGTAGTGTCAGCAGAATCAGCAGTGCGCACGCAGCGGTCTATTCCACTCTGATGTGATAGCAGCATGTGAGCTGCTTTAGCTCTCTCAGCTATTGTTACAGCCACCAGCTCCGCACTGAGCATGCTCCAAACACCGATCTGCTCAACGTTGGCATGGGAACCACTCAAGCACAGACCTCACTAAAAAGGACCTCCCTGATATACACTCTCTCTTTTCCCCCACCTGTCCTCTCGAGGGGGTTTTCCTTGTTTTTGTGTCTGTAGCCCTTTAAACCGTAGCAAAGCTTCACAAACAAGAATAAATTGATGGGAAACATCCACTCATTAAGTTAATTGTGGTAGGCAGCTCTAACATCATTGTCTTCTGTCCTGTGTGAAAGTCAGTTTAAATCAAATCTTGATGTTATGTAGAAAAAAAAATGATTTTGCCAAGTGATAATTAACAGTAAAGAACTGCTTACTACACGAGTCATTACTCCAGCTAGTGTATTCACAAGGTTAACAACTTTGTCTAGTTGTTAATTATATGTTTAACTATTTTGAAATCATTAAAAATAAAATAAATATGAAAGTCTGAAAAAATAAAAACAATTCAATATTGTTTTATATTTAATAAAATAAATATAAACTACATAAAAATATTAATAAAATGAAAAAAATATGTATAAAAAATATTTTGAATAGTAAAAACAATAAACAAATAGTTCGTTTTTTAGTTTATCATTTATTTTTAAATATTTAAAATGATATAAAATTTAAATAAATGACTATATGTAAAACTACCTAGTGTATTTGTTACATTTATTAAAACATATGTATTAAAATATTATATATTAATATCTATCAAAAAGTAAATAAATACAAATCTAAATAAGTAAAGCCAGTTTATCTAGGTTTTTAATATTTATTTAAAATAATAAAAAAATAACAGAAAGTCTAAATATATCCCCCCCCCAAAAAATCTAGTTTAAGTTTTTAGTTTAAAATGTATTTATTTTAAAATACATGTAAATAAATAAATAAAATAATAAAAATAAAATAAATAAATAAATGTTAAACAGACTATTTGTTAAAATAAATATCTGTCTAAAATGAATATATATATATATATATATATATATATATATATATATAAAATGAAAAATAAATTATTAAATAATAAATAAACAGATCTAAACAAAACATTTAAAAATGATGATAATATTAATAATAATAACAAATTCCATATCTAAAATTGAAATATACAAACCTATATAAACAAGCTAGTTTATCTTGGTTTTTAATATTCATTTCTTTAATTATTAAATAAATAAATACATAAAATTTCTAAAATAAATTTCTAAATAACTCAATTTCAAAGCACGGCCAGTAATCTTTACTGGAATGCAGGGCAGGATTGTACTGCATTCCACAGCATTCCCATGAGAGGGCTTTCAAAGCATATTGGCTGTGCTGTGTAATTACAGTATGTTGCGAGGGGTTGTTGCGGCTGGGCCATATGGAGAGAGCTAATCCTCTGTGTTACCGCACATGCTTCTCAGCTCATCCAGCGATCAGAGCGCCACGCAGACATCAGCTGAGCCTGTCAGACCCCGTCAGTCTGCCGTAACCCTGCATGCAGGATCTCTGGGGCTCAGTGCTGCAGCGGGTCAAGGGATTTCCTCTTTGCCTCTGTCGTACCTCAGTGATCTATTGGGATCAAGCGCAGGAGGTCGGTGACCGATGCATTATCAGCATTTGATACCGAGCTCCCTGGAGAGACTCGAATTTACTATTAGCTTATTCTTTCAGGGCTTCTAGCATTTCATTAGCCAAAGTGACACTTTTAACAGCTTATTTTATTTGTTTATTGTGACATTTATCTTTATAAGTTTTATAAATGAATCATGATATGTATCAGTTCACCACTTTAATAGCTAACCGCACTCGTGGTGGGATCAAAATAAAATCACAGGTCCCTGTGGTTCAGTTGGGGTTGGTTTAATACACTACAGCCAGTAAAAGCTTCATCCATTAGCCTGAATGCTTCTCCAGAGGACTGGATTTATATAGTCTATTTATGAGCAGTCAAACAATAGAAACATTAAGGTGAAAAATTCATATTGAAACACTACAAAAGTTTTATATAGCTTTAATTACAAACAAAAGCAAATTTTGGAGGATATTTATCAGCAAGTCTACGGTATTCTTAAAAATATCATTTAAAAATCATGAATTCTAGGATTAAGATTTGAGCATTTTTTCAACTAGAACTTCAACTAAAACCAATTCTGACCCTGTGGACATTACGAAAATAAACTCTTTCCACACTCTCTTCACTTTACACACAAGAGTTAGGTTCCTTGCACTGAAGTCTGAAATTTCATCTGCATTATTTTTTTTTCCTATTCTTCATCTTTTCCATTTAAAAATGCTTGCTAAGGATGCGAAAATGTGGAAAATCAAACCTGATCGAGGCAGTGTGTAAATGTGATTCAGAAAACGAGTTTTCAAGTGGTGGTCAATGGAAACCATGCAATAAAAGAATAAAAATGTTAAATTTAAGTTATATTTAAATAATTATATTAGTCTTGCAATTCCAAGATTATATATCTCATTATATCTCACAATTCTATAAGGTTCAAATCAACTCTGCATTCTTTTGAGTTTACATCCCACACTTCTGGCTTTTTTTCCCTTCGGAATGGACAAACTCACTATTGTGGAGTTAAAGCTGCAAAGTCCAAAATACGAGATATGAAGAAAACTGTTTGAATTGTGAGACAAAATAGGTAAATGTAAAATGTTATAGATTTATAGTATTTTATTTTGTAGTAATAGTATGTCATGCTGTAACTGGGCAAATATATGTTCTAAATGAACTGCATATGTAAATATTATGTAGCCCAATTGTTTAAATGCTTTAAAAGTAGAGTAATCATAGCTTCATTCATTATTCTAAACATTTAAAAATCTTTGTTTAGCATGTTTTTGGCGACATAATTCTATAAAAATGATTTGCATTCCGATTTTGACATCCAAAGGCACAACAATACATTTGATCTCTTATTCAGTGCATTTTTCCTGTTTCACTCCACTTGTTACTAGCGTTTTTCTGTCACCACAATGCGTGCGTGCAGCTACTGTACAAGTGACGAACTGTGATGTCTTCACAAAATTGGTCTGAACTGTATATACTAAACCCTAGCTATGAGATTGTCTTTAGCAAGTCAAATGAGTTGGACATTTTTATAGTAGAATATATTAGAAATATAAACCTTTTGCAACATTATAAATGTCACTGCTGATGTGTCCTTGCTAAACAAAAATATCTTTATTTAAAAAGAATGAATGTTCCTAAGAATGATTGGTATTTGTGTATATATACATAAGACAAATCCCATGAACACAGTTTTAATACAATTTGACCCATTGGACACAAAAGAGCCTTCCGTTGAAGAAACAAATCCACAAAATGGATCCAGATCTTTAATACACAGCGTTTGTTTCTGGGAGAAGGGAAGCATTAAAGTGACTGATGGGCCTCAGGGCTTAGAGAGAGAGTCTCAAGCTGGTGGCCATGACACTCAAGATGCAGAGCGGCCACAGAGCAGTGGCCGTCACCCTGCCCAAAGACTCGTCATTCCTAATTTATGAGGGCTCTAGCAAGCCTCAATAATTCATACAGCCAGCTCCACACAGTGATCACTGAAGCACAGACCGCCTTTCACGCAAGGCCAAAAAAAATAAATTAATAAATAAACACCATTCTCTTTCAGACAAGGTTTGCCTCTCCATTATGAGATTCTTTATTTGGACAGCAGTGGGACTATATTTGGTACTGCATATGAATCATCTGACGCACAAATAGCTGCAAGACAAAAAAAGCTGAAACGGCATTCACAAAACGAATCAAACAACTGTTAATATACAGTAGCTGCAATATATATCAAAATTCTGATGCATTATAATTCAAAACCAAGTAAAAAAAACGAACGATGATACAGTAGGTCAAACCTATATTTATCATAATTTTATTGTATTAACTCAAACACATACATTAATTCACTAAGTATGTACTGACACAATGCCATTTAGTGGCGTCCCGTAAAAGTAGGCCTAACTAAACTGAATATTTGCATAGGAAATCATAAAAAATTTATTAGTTTAGCTCTAGGGCTCCATATTCTATATGTGGCCTCATTATGGGAGACAATATTGGTGGATGGATGAGAGACAATCGATTGTACCCTAAGAACAGGGCTCACAATACATGCTGACACAAATACGGGGAGAGGGCAGCTGGGTTTAACACACTGACACACATACTGACGGTGCATGAGTGCATTTCTATCAACTCTATAAGCTCAGCAAAGAAACTCAATGGGATGTGCATTTATAATGTGTCGGATGTGGGTCAGTGTGTGGTATATTGCTTGTGTAGATGCATATGTTTAATGCACCGTACTGAAGTTGTGGCTGATGCTGGCATCACTTCCTGTGCTACTATGAGCCTGGGAAACAGCATGGGAACTGTCCCACATTCCTCGGACGAGTCACGACTGGGGACTGTAAACGTGTACAGCAGGAATGTATTGTCATTAGTGCAGTGAGACTAAGATATTGACTCAACTGCTCTATTCAATGAAGCTGCTACTACCAATGATATATGAGTGCTTTGTGTGAATGGAAAGTTTGATTAGTCTGTTAATGGGCCAGACAGACTAAAGGCATGTCAATATTAATTTAACCATAACCAACCCACATTCTTACAGGCAGGTTCTCATGGGTCTCTCTGTTGGTAATGGGCCTTTTATTAAGTGCCCTCCACAAAGAGAACAACAATTAATTAATTAAAGGGACAGTTCACCCCAAAATGAAAACTCTGTCATTAATTGCTCACCCTTGTGTCGTTCCAAACCTGTAAGAACTGCGTTCATCTTCAGAACACATATCTGAATATACCGAGACCTTTCGGTTTCTTCATAGACAGTAACACAACTGAGATGTTAAAGGCCAGTAGTTAAGATATTGTTATTTCAAATCAGTCATTTAAAACGTAAAACAGATATATTGACTGTATTCAACCATGTATTCTCTTCTGTTTCAGTTGAGCCTGAAGAAATGGTTGAATAAAGTTGTTTTGGGTTTTTTTTCACACAAAAGGTCTTCCAGTACATGTTAGTCATTTTTGGGTGAACTGTCTCTTTAATTTTTTATAGCTAGACACTGAATGTGGGTGTCTTCAAATGAAACCATAAATTCATATTTGCCCACATGATCATGCTATACATTCTTTCACATAACCTTACAACCTTACCTTAGCTTAACATACTCAGGGTTACGTCCCTAACTTTCATTTTTTAACGTCTAACGAGGCCTCAAAATTTAAATGATGCAGAATAACCACAGAGCAAAAAAAAAAGTGCACATTTCACTGAATATCATTTACCATGGTAAACATAAATTATTATTTTATAGCCTATTCACAATCAAATTAGAATTAGCCTTTTTTTTTTCTCTGTTAAGTATCACAGTACCTTTAACCTTTTTAAATGATGGTATGTGATTGCCATCTGCCTCTCTCACACATACACAATAAGTCCTTTACACAATCGGACATAGCTGCGTTTAAAAAATTTTAACTGGAAATTAAGTGCTGGTTAGTGTTTCACTAGGGTGAAAGTCTTATAATTATCTATTTACAATTGGATTTTGTAAATAGGTTCAACCAACCTCAGGAAGTGGCTGGTATCAGGAAATGGTCCATATTTGGTCAGCATGGTACTTATTAATTGATTTCATTTAATTAATGGGGCGCTGATTCTAAATCAACTTTATGTAAAACAGGAGGAAGAGCCAAACTCCTCATTGGCATCAGTATTTACACAACAAAAGGGGTCTTAACAAGCGTTTCAGCATACATCAAGCACGGCACTATTATGATGCAGAATATTCAATGCATTTGATGCTGAACGTTATGCAGATGAGGCCCGGTAACAGCCAAGGATGATTTTGCGATCAACAATGTGGCCATTTTATCTCTGAAAATTGAGGGTTTTTTTCCACCAGCCTTGATGTAGACAGAACATGAAGCTGCACACCGAATGAATCACTAACCCCTTGATGGCCTTTAGTTCATCAAAACAACTATGAAAAAACAATCCTGATTCAGAACATCCAAGTGATACTGATAATGTCAAAAAAGAAAGCCCAGCATGTCTAAATGAAGTGTACTGCTGATATAGTAAACTCTTCATTGCTACAGAATACAGAATAGGAAAGGTTCTATTGTAGATACTGTTAAAACTACAGCAATGGGACTGACTTTATTATACTGTATGACAAAAAGAAGTATATAAATGAAAACTGTTCATTTAATCCAAGCACCTGCTGTTTCCTAAATGTGTTTTTCTTGCTGGAGAGGGAGAACACGGTTCATTAAGTCATGCATTTTCCTTAGGAAACAAACTGTTTTTTATCAAGGAACATGAATCCACAGATCTGCTGACTCAGGAGAACTATCCAAAACCTACTTCAAATATAAAGGATGTCATGGTCTCAAACAACATTAGATTTTATGTATAAAATGTTGAAATGATAATGGCTCTTGTTGTACTATGGAGGGGGAGTATGACACAGTTGGTGAACTCATAATGTGATGTAATTGCTGGCTTGGTGTAGTCAAAACAGGGCCATTTCAGATTAAAGTCAGCATGAAATTAAAATGAATCTTCTCGATTTTCTAAATGCATATTGATTATATGTTGAACAATTCATCAATGTTTGTTTAATTAATTTTTTTAATGACCTTGCTTTTTTTTTTTTATAGAATCATATCTGGATCTTGATGAGTTGTCTTATGCAGTGGCGGTTCTACATTGAATTGCTTCCTGGACGAGACCCCCTCTTAGCGCCCCATCACCACCATGGCATCTGTTTAATGATGTGAATTAGAAAAAAAACATTTACACTCAATAAGTTGCATTCTGTTTTATAATCCACTTCAAAACTATGGTGCAGATAATTGTCACTTGCAATTAGTGGTATAAATATCAGAAAATGCTATTTGCGCTTAGCATAGCCGCTGCCAAAAAATAATGATCCCAAAACTTATTATCCATATGGAATTGTCAGATATGAAAAGTATGTAGCAATAATTCATTGATGTTTGACGCTGTGAAGGATAGTGTATGCCATTATGTTTTGTTTTTTAAAGATAGGCTTGAACGTGTGATTTGAAGAAATAATTAAAAAAAATGATTTATAGGATTCTAAATAGATTTTTTAATTATTGAAATGACAAGACTATTGATTATGTTTCATTTTTTATACCTGATTTTTATATTCTACAGCAAATATGTATTGTTGTTTATAAAGGATTAATTATATTTTTAAAAAAAACACCCACACACAAAAACACACTGTTCCTAAAGTCATGATAAGCGGTATGTGTTGAAAATGACCAATTACAAGAGCGGAGAGATCTGACATTTGATCCTTGCCACCAAAGTCTGAAAACTGTACTTGACGAGCGAGCAGGGGCTGAGCAGCTGAGAGAGCGCAGAGGGTCGAGCGAGCGCTGCTTAGCACCATTCTCGCAAGAGCGAATTTTTGCACGTGCATAGTGTTTCCGCGCACGCACACCCTTGTTTTTATGTGCGCTAAATTTCAAACTAGGCTATTTAAACACCATAGTCACAGATAGGCTAGATAATAGAAAACCGCTCGGGGGTGCAAATGATTTTTTCCCCAATTAGTGCTTGTGCTGCCCCCCACGTTTCATGAAAAAATGCCCCGTTCGCCCCTGCCTAAAACCGCCACTGGTCTTATGTAATGTATGCAGTAACTCTCCAATCATTTAGTCCTGTAAACCCTGACATTGTAAGATTAAATTCATCTCCCTTCATTTCTGAATGTAACAAGGGATGCATAGAACCAAGTCCCCAATCTAAATTTTTTATTTTTCAATATGGAAGAAATTGATCTGTCAACTACTTCCATTTCATCACAACTTTAAGCTATGCATCAGCAATGCATGGTATAAGCAAGAGGCTTTCGAACGTTAAGTGCTCATGTTATCAGACACCTAAATACGATAATGCATTTAAATGAACGCTCAACAGTGAATAAAGCCTATTACAACCTTCCTGACATTGCACTCATTTCCACTTAATTTTACTTTTAAGGTCATTTACAAAAAAAACGTGAGTTACAGCAAGCCAATTTTCTAAATCAAATAAAACGTCTTTAACCACCCAACACATATTGGTCCTTCCGATTGGAAAGGTGACCTACACTATATATAAGAACAGAACATAGCAGGGAGGACATTCATCACACATGTGTTATATCAGAGCTATGTGGACTAAACAAGAGCTGTATCAAACATTGCTACATATACAGAATAGGATATATGTCATTATCAGGATGCTTTAGTCATCATTATGCTGTAGTAGAATCATCCTAAAATCCACATCCTAATATGATAATGCCATATGTTATTTCTATTGTTTTAGCAACATTTCAGCTTATTCTCTCTCAAGAAAAATGCGAGTTGCCTTGTTTCAAGGGCAAGGCCAGACTGATACGATGTTGTTCTAGTGGTAGACCTTCTAAAGAACATTCACACTTGACTTAGGTAAAACAAACAGTAGCTATATAACATCATTTGCATCTTAGCTAAGTTCAATTACAGAACATTAAGAGTTTGTTTAGATAGAACCCATTTAAAGTAGGTCACATACTACAGTCTAATCTACAGGAGATATGCAAATGTGCTCTGAGTGACTCATTCTGAGCATTTCTGAGCTCATCTGTCCTTGCAGATCTCCTGTCACATTCTCGGCTAGTGATCATCATGCATGTCAAGGTCATTTAACGTTTTTATAATTGGATCTAAAGCTAAATACAATTTTGATGTATAGTTGTCTACACAAACATTCCTGATGATGTGTTTCGACTGTGTGATTGTTTTATTTAATGCATACAAAGGGGATAAGCTACAATAAATTAACACGTCAACAGTGTTGGCACCTTAGCAAAAATTTATACTAGAGTAGAAATATGTAAAAACTTGTTTTGCTTAAATATTGAGTTGATGCTTGCTAAAAAAAAATAATTATGACTGGTTTATAATCTGTGAGCACAACACCCTGAACAGTATACTAAGTTCAGTTACCCAAATTCTTCATCAAAACATGTTTTTTGGTTTAGCTAATATAGTAGTAGTTATGGAAACTTTACTTTTTGTTTTTTATTCTAAAAAAAATAATTTTGTTGCATCGCTACTTAATGACAAAAGTTTGAGGCAAACACTTTCTGATCAAGAACTGCTGTCAGCTTTCACTAAAATTAACTACTTTATTTGTCTAGTAAGCAAAGAGGAAAGAACAGCAATCCTGTAATGACTCCCCTGATGACCATTACTTAGATCATGCAGTCTGTGTGGACAGGAGTCTTGTTCTGAGCCAATCATTTAATGGAGAACAATAATCCTCTATCCACCATTTTTTTTTTTTAATACAGCTTCTTTCATTATTATGGATTTATTGAGCTTGCATGACTTCTAATGTGATGAAAAACGTTTGCAAGATCCATGTTATGATGATTATGACTTGATAAAAAGGTTTTCAATATGGTCTCAATATTTACAATTCAACTATACAAATTAAAATAATATTTTGTGCGTTTACAGGTACAATATAATGCCAATTGTTAGTTTATAAGAACCTCTAATCTAACCGTGTCAGATGGTCTCCATCTGTAATAGCAAACAATGGCAGATTTCCAGTCATTTTTACCCTTTTTAAGAGGGGAGAGAGTCACCCAGCAACCTGCTTATTCCCAACAATCACATACCTTTGCTTCCCTCATCTCAATCTCTATTGACTTTTAATGATCATGGATATGAATTTAGTATTCAGAAATCCTACACTTCGGTTATGAACAGTAAAGTGATCATGTGAAATGAACGCCTGAGCTTGGACTCACACAGAGGCTGAGTAAACTCGCAGGATGGGTAACCTCGCTCGAAAATAATAGATACATTTCATTTCATTCAGCTAGCTTGCGCAGCTTTACCCCGTGAATCCCATTCGCAGTCAACTCATTAATGTCTAGATACAGAACCGATGACAGTTTAGGAGATGCTCGTACTTACATTCCGCGCGAGTCACTCGTTTCCTAGAGACGACGGTATCATCCGAAACACTATTCTGCCGGTTAGGCGGGACACACATGCTGTTTGTGAATGAACCGGCTAGAGACGACCCCCGAGTAAGCGACGACCCCACATTCTGTCTGTGTGAATGGAAATCCAAGTACACTATATATATATTTTTTAAAGCACGTAAATGACATTAAAATTGCATTTGCTGCTACTCTATAATCAAAGGGGATACTATTCCGCCGAAATGCATGATACAAATTATAATTTGTTTAAGATAACGTAAACTAATTATTCATTTATGATTAAAGTCATTCATTTATTATAGGTATTCATAAAACTACCGGCTTACTACTAACATATCTTAAAATATATATTTTTTCTAAAACTTCGGTTCAGTACTTTATGCTTTTTAATAATATTATTTTGCGTGTGTGTTGCTGCAAAGGCAAACTAAAAGCGACTAGGCTTTCTGTAGTTAAAACAGGGTGAATTTTCTTAGAGCCGACTAGAGGGCGCCCATGGGTGGGGTTAAAAAATGGACACTTCCGTCTGACGCTGAGTCAGCATTGACTGACTGTGTTCTTAGCCAATTACAGTGAAGAAGAGCTCCAGTGAGGCGTGACCAAGTACACAAACCCAGCCAATCACAGCGTAGCATGCGCATGCAACGGGTCCACACTCCAGAAGTGAGGTGTCTGTTTCTGCCATAGATGGTATCGAACCAAGCAGAAAGTTAAAAACTGGTAACATATGATTAGAAATTTGTGATTAGAATGAATGGAACAGCATATTCAAACTTTGACAGTCAAGAACACGTTCTCAAACTAGGCGAAACTTTTGAGAAACAACCTAAAAGTGCATTCCATACGGTACGATGTAAGTGACATCTTTTACATTATTATATTTGTATCAGCATATTTATACAAACACGAAAAAAGAAATTAGTTATGGAAAAAAATGACCTGTGTTTTCACGCTAAAACTGAAACCATACGTTGTTTTCAAACAATGTGCACAGGCATATGAGAAGGCAGCTATGTGCTTTACCACCTTGCTGGCTAACTCAGCTTTTTAACGTTATTTTTTAATCAAAAAAAACATCAAAACGGAAACGTCTGTCTTTGTGTTTACAATAGAATCATACCTAAACGAAACCGTTTTCGATCCTCTGAAAAGCAGTGTTTTAAAATAAATTCTCGGAGAACATTTAATTCATGAGAAATTATTGACTTTATAGTGCAATAGTAAGCACGCGCCCTCTGTAGGTTCTACAGTGGCACTACACAACTTCTGATTTCATCAATGGCACACATGGCTATTTTGAAATATGAATGTTTTCTTCATGGTCCTAGATGATTTCAAACCAGCCTCCATAGACACAACATGTGAGGGGGAGCTGGAAGTGGGCAAAGGAGAGCAAGTTACAGTCACACTACCGAACCTAGAGGTAGGTTCAGTAACCTTAGTTCCACAAGAAATGTCTTGTATTCACAGTCACATGGATGATTAAACTTCTGTCCTATCACTCTTTGCAGGGATCCACGACACCTGTTACCGTATTTAAAGGTTCCAAAAGGCCTTATATGAAAGAATGTGTTCTCATTGTTAACCATGACACAGGGGAGTATCGTCTGGAGAAACTCAGCAGCAACATTGCGGTCAAGAAGACCAGGTATTATTGCTTTTGTGTTAGAAGTCATAAGGGATTTATTATTTATTTCCTGACACTCCAGCGTTTGTCCGGTAAACACATTGTCATATTTCTATTTCCTAACAGGGCTGAGGGAAGCAGTAAGATTCAGTCACGGCTGGAGCAGCAAACCAGCAGGCTTAGTCAGCAGATGAAGACTGGCAGTGGAAACAAGGCGCCATCCAGCACCAAGAGCTCTCCCCCCAAGGAGAAAATGTCTCCATCATCTCCCATGGATGATATTGAGCGAGGTAGTCTGAAAACACTGAATTGTTTTGTTTTTTTTAATCAGTTCAGTCAGTAATATAATCAGCAGGACACCAGCTAGATTAGAGAGACATAATCCAAAAACATATTTAAAAGTTGTTAATTTAGCAAAAGTATTATTCTGGTAGGTTCAGGGTAAGTATTTCAATGAAAACTTTTAGTCTATTCAAAATGAGAGTAATGTCATTTCAAACTTTCAATTTATAAAAGAATCATGAGTTCACACAAATATAATATTAAGCACCAGATCAGCTTATCAGAATGATTTCTGAAGGATCCCATTACACTGAAGACTGCGGTAATGACTGCTGATAATTAAGTTTTGCCATCACAGAATTTTTTGTCATTTTTTGGTTACACTTTATTTTAAGGTGTCATTAGTGTAACAGTGTAATTATACATTAAAGTACTGCGTGGAAAAAAATCAACTGCATGTACTTACTAAAGGGTTAGGTTTTGGATTAAAGAGTTACTCCTCTCCACAATGAAAATGTAGTCATTATTCACTCACCCCCCATGTCGTTCCAAACCTCTAAAGTCTTCGTACGTCTGCCAAGTAATTCATTACAGGTTTAGAACGACATGGGGGTAAGCTGGAATGACATTAAACACAAACATTTTAATGGTAATAATATTTCACAGTAGTACTGTTTTTACTATATTGATTAAAAAATGCAGCCTTTGTGAGCATAAGAGACTTCTTTTAAAAAGCATTCAATTAAACTAAACAGTAGTGAACAAGCATGTCTACTTGAATTATTTAGGCAGTCCCTCTTGTTTTTTGTGTTTGTATAGAGCTGATGGCCGAGGCGCGTGTCATGGATCAGATGAGCAGTGGAGACAGCTCCTCAGATTCCCACAGTTCCTCCTCCTCCAGTAGCGGGGACAGCTCCAGCAGCAGTGACTCAGAGAATGAGGATCGCCCCCCGCATAATGTGGCCCCAGCTCCCCCTCAGAGCACCTCTGCCCTCAGCACATCTCAGAGCCGTGTGGAGGAAAGCAGCGGGCATTTCATGAACACTCTCAGTAAGTTTCAGGGCTTCTGGGTGATTTTTAGATGCTCTGTCTGTTTTAGGTGTCTAATATATGTGGCTAATGTTTCGATTTATTTCAGAAAATGATCTTCAGTTGAGTGAGTCTGGGAGTGAAAGTGACGATGACTAACCGCAGAGACGTGCGGGACACCTGATGCTGAAAGAGGGTCAGGTGTTCAGGAAGTACATTCACTAGTTAAAAATCAACTGCCTTGTGATACCTGAATCCAAATTTTCAGAATCAATTTTTTTCTTTCCCCCTGTTTCTTAGTAATACTTGCATCAGCACAAGCAATGCCAATAGAGGGGGTTGCTGTATTAGTAAATTAAGTTAAGGTATTTATTTAGTTGAGAATGCTACTGCATAAATGTTACTTTTATAGGAATGTCCTATAATTGCTTCCTCAGAGGTTATAGAATTATATCTGTTTGTGAAGTAGCTGTTTAGAAAGATCACCATGGTCTTCTTTTCATCTCTAGATTTTTTTTGGAGGCTTATACTCAAGGACAAGTGATTTAGCAGCTTTTTATAAGGAGTCTTAAGGAGCACCAGTGCATTAAGGTGCCAAGCTCAATCTCAGATATTTACAGATATTACCCGACCTGCAATACTTGAATGTGTCTCTTTAGTTGATTCAGGGACATTTGTTCATAACAAACTGTGCCTTGTGTATAAGGTGTATTTTGACTATCCATCCCATTCTCTTACATTGAGTACACCCGTTTTTTTGTTTTTTTTTTAATTCCTGCTTGGATTCCCTAAAATGTTATCTCCATTTAGTGGTAGAAGTCTCTGTGTTGTGTATGTCTTACTGTACGCCTCTGGAAGGCCCAAGAGCAATACACTAACTCTTAAAGAATGTGCTTAGCCAGCCCTTCTTCAGCACTAATTGCAAAATATGACGTGCCATTATTATAGCAGGGTTGACTGATGTGGTTAAATGTAGTTATGTGGAAGGTTTGATCATTAAAATTGTGTGTAGACTAATAAAGATTTGTTTTGTGATGTTTTTGTTGATCATTTTGTCTCAATATAGCACAACATTATATAGCTTGTAGATTATATAGATTGCAGTACACAGCATGATATACTTGATCAACTCTGACTGGGCTGAGGCTTCTAACATACATTACACACATTAAAACACAATGCAGTGGTTTATAAGACGTGCATCTTTTCTGTGGGGAAAAACAGGAAATAATCTATAGTTTGACCATGGTGAATTAAATAGGTGAAACTGGAACAGTTTAAAAAGATCTAAAGTTCTTGCGACACTTTTGGTGACATTGTAACATCATGTAATGTACATTTCAGTGAACATAAACACGCTGTACGTTTGCACTTCTTAAACGTTATGTGCAAAGTGCATACGTTGCATCCAAAATGACGCGTTGAGTTGATCAAAAGGGATAGTTAAGTATTTTACAATGTCAAATAAATGCTATTCTTGGGACATTATAATCCAAATGTGCATACTAGAAAGATCTTTGAAGGTTTATGTGACACGAAAGACGCTTGAATAAATACGCCGCAAGATTACATACATTAGATGTTATGACAGATGATTTGAAGTAACCGCTGCATTTAGGCAGAAACCCGTGAAACCGCTTGCCGTGAAGGTAGTTTGTAACGGTAGTAACACAAGCAACCTAACTCAGTTTTACCCTCGATAATAAACGAGTTTACTCAAGTTCATTTGCAGGGGAGTCGCTCTTGGCTCAGACTGCCATTACAAGGAAGCAAAGTGCCTGTAACAGGACTACAGACTGTGCTGTGGACTGCGAGAGTAGACATGTTTTCCAATTCACTGCTGAGAACTGGATTATTATTATGCAAGCAGAAGTACGGAGGAATAAAATGCCTCACATCGGTATTCTGCACTCGGACAACCAGTACACTAATAGGTGGTGAGAAACAAAAAACCATGGACGACTTGGATGGTCCTAGCTTTGCGACATCATTATACTGGCTCTTTGGGAAAGGATATTTTCAAACGACACATCAACTGCAGGTAAAGATTCTTAAGAAGGTTCAGGGAAGAACACTTTTAATCTCCAAATGATTGTCTGCTTTCGTTGTGTTGGGTTTTTATATCTTTATTTATTTTTTATTTTTAGATAACAGCACCCTAAGGGGTAATACACTTACAGTAATACTGATAATATGCAACCTGAATTTTTATTTAAACAAGCATGTGTAACTAATGCAGATAGAGCACAGCAAAATCTACGGCCCCCTTTGGAAGTCCAAATATGGACCATTGGTTGTTGTTAATGTGGCCAGTGCAGACCTTATAGAACAGGTTCTACGGCAAGAGGGTCGCCATCCCATCCGTACTGACATGCCCCACTGGAGAGGCTACCGAAAACTTCGCAATCATGCCTATGGACCCCTCACGGAGTAAGTTACACTGGAGACCCCTGTATTTTTGGCACAAGCATACATCTGTTATTTGAATGCATTCATTGAATTCCTATTGTGCAACCATAAAGCTGCATAAGTACACATAAAACAACTACAGATATGAAGCTACAGATGTAGTGCTCGCCTGAACATGTATTGAGTAGCTTGCTATTGATTGCTTAGGAAATAATGTACAGAACGAAAACCTGACTGAAGACACATTATTGTGTTCGTTGAACAGTAAACCAAAACTTGGTGATTCATGGAATTTGTATATTAAACCCATTTTGGTGGGAATAAATAGGGAATTGTTTTTGAGGTCTTATAATGAACAATGAACTTGCATTGAAAATCTGTGTGAAGGATGGCAGCTAAGGCAGATGATAAAATAAAATGCAATAAGATAGATGCCAGTTTTAGTGGGAAAACTGGATTTGAGGAACCATAACAACCTCCAAACATAAATAGAAAAACATGAGGAGGACTATACGGTTTCAATGACAACAATGAAAGAAAAGAATATAACCCCTGTTCCTTGAAGGAATGAGAACTGCGTCTGAAAACGCTTTGGGAACGCCTCCAGCATGACCACGCTCTGAAACTGCTATCCAAACCCTCGGGTGACGTCACCAACCAGGAATTATAAGAGCACGTGTGAAGCAGTGCACGCCAGCCTTTAGGCATGAAGCAAGCGCCCAGAAGGGGGCGCAGGGGGTATGACAGAAGACGCAATTCTCGTTCTTTCAAGGAACAGGGGTTATATTCATAACCCTGAGACATTCCTTTTTAAGAACTCAAATTGAGTCCGAAAACGCTTTGGGAACGAGATACCCACGCCCCCAGACTCCCAAGCCCCCGCCTGTGTGGAGGACAACCGAGCCTGGGGTAGCTGGGAGGTCTAGCCCATAAAACCTGGTAAAGGTCACAGGGGACGACCAACCCGCTGCTCTGCAGATGTCCGGAACCGAAACACCTGCCAAATAGGCCTACAAAGCCGCCATACCTCTAGTTGAGTGAGCTCTGACTCCCATCAGCGAGGGGAGACCAGATTACTCATAAACATGGAGATGGTCTCCACAATCCAACTGCTCAGGGTCTGCTATGATGCAGATAATCCCCTCCGAGGAG
>JAUMHG010000047.1:10856280-10874148 GCA_032359395.1 Enteromius anoplus | reverse complement strand
GGTCCCCTACTCTCTTTAACGAAGCCAGCGCCAGTAAGACCGCAGTCTTAAAGGTCAGGAGACGGTCAGAGACTTGCCCTAACGGTTCAAAAGGGGCTTGAGAGAGGGCCCTGAGTACCAAAGCCAGGTCCCAAGTCGTAACTCGGGTGCGTACCGGAGGCCTCAGCCTCAATACTCCACGAAGAAAACGTACCACTAGCGGATCTCTACCCACTGAACGACCATCACTAAGGGAGTGGAAAGCCAATATTGCCGCCACATACACCTTAAGTGTGGAGTGGCCTAATCCTGTGGACAGTCTAGTCTGCAGGAACTCCAAAACCACGCTAATTGGGCAGTTAACTGGGTCCTTAGAATGACTATTACACCATGAAGTGAAGAGCCTCCACTGCTGCTGTCGCAAACCGCATTAGAGTAGCCGTGACTCCGCCTTGGCGGCAGCGCGGAATATTCTCGCTATACAATGAGCTCGCTGATGACTCCTCGGACTGAGAAAAAGGCTGGCTGTCTACACTCACCACATCCACCTCCTCGGGGGAAGAAGAGTGAAGTGCAGACCGCTCTCTCTCGGGAGAAGTAGCCAGTATCAGCGGCACTTTGGTCCCCAGATAGATGCCTGTCCTTTCGAGCCCCATGAATACAAACGCCGCTCCGCCTCCGCAGCAGCGTGACCAGCACCACGGGGCTGCATACAATACGGGGCTCCCTCGAGAGCAGCCGCATGCTCGTCTCCCAAACACACACACACTAAACTAACAAGTGTCTGAATCGAAAAGCACACTGACAGTCACATAGAGACCGCTTGCTAAATGAATAAGGCTGGTGTGCACTGCTTCACACATGCTCTTATACTTCCTGGTCGGTGACCACTTCGTTTGACGGTTTGCATAGCAGTTTCAGAGCGTGGTCACGCTGGAGGCGTTCCCAAAGCCTTTTCGGATGCAGTTCGAGTTCCTGAAAAAGAACGACAGGTTCCCCCGGTAACGGCTGTAGACAAAGCAGCTCTGAGCTTACAAACGCTGCCTTATAATATGCAAGATGAACTGAAAAGACATTTTCTTCCTTCAGAAATACATTGATATAAAACGTGGATTAACGTTATGTGCTCATGTTTATTCAACGAAGCCGTTTGGACAATCGGGCAGTTTTGATATCGTGGCAGGTCCCAGAGCACAATAACCTGAGACCAGTTTCATTACTCATAATTATCGGCGTTTGTAGCCGTCGACACTAAACTTACGATGCTTTTGGGAAACGCAGCCCAGACCAATAAACAAACACAGACCGGAAATTAACTTACGTCCAGGCGCCTACGCTCTATGAAACCATGAGAACACTATGAATTTGATCAATTTTACCACATAAGAGACTGATTGTTCAGAACTTATTTTCAGGACAACTTTTTATATCTGCAAATTATCATGGAATGATGTATGAGAAAGTGGTTATGCTGACAGAAATGGCAGTACTCATAATTGTCCCATTTCAGGATGGGAGCGGAGTGGAAGCGCATTAGAAGCATCCTGAATCCTCGCATGCTGAAGCCCAAACACGTGTCCTCCTACGCCAGTGCCATTAATGGTGTGGTGAGCGACTTTATTGAGAAGGTGGCTAAGCTTAGGACAACAAAAGGCAACGACCTTTTGGTGTATGATGTGGCAGGAGAATTATACAAGTTTGCCTTTGAAGGTAGGCTATATCAGATTGAGTCATTTCCAGGCATTCATATTAGCAGTTTTAATGAGTCAGGTGACTGCAAAGGGTCAATGTCACACACGCTTGCATTAGATAACAGAGGCCATCCTATAAAGAGCACTGGCCTTGACGAGTTTATAGGTGCTAATCATCTGCAGTTGACTTTTTCAGATGACTTTCAAATCTTATATTAGTCATAAAAATACCTGGAAAGCAATTGTGCTTTAATATATATAGCCTTAAAAATTGTGTACTTATATTAATACATTATTTTGTTCCTGTGTAATTTTTTGATTATCGCACACAGCACTATGATTTTCTTGTCTTTCCGTCATAAGGAATATGCTCAGTGTTGTTTGAAACTCGTATGGGATGTCTGAATGATGTGGTTCCTGAAGAAACACAGAAGTTTATCTTCTCTGTTGGGGAAATGTTCCGTCTTTCTCCCATTGTGATCCTGTTTCCCAAATCTCTGTGGCCATATATGCCTTTTTGGAAGCATTTTGTTGCTGTTTGGGACCATCTGTTCAAAGTTGGTAAGTCTAGAATAAAAATGCATTTATTGTTGTCATGTGTTGTCAGGATATCGTGATCAGAAGATACATCATCATTAAAATTGACCATAAAGACAATTATAATGTTGCAAAAGATTCTTATTTTAAATAAATGCTGTTCTTTTCAACTTTCTATTTTTTTAAAGAAACCTGATAATTTATTTAATAATAATAATTATATATATATATATATATATATAATATATTGATATATCAAAACAGTATGTTTTTTAATATCAATATTAATAATTTTATAAATACAATACAAATAATAATAATCTAAAATATATTTAAATAGAAAATAGTGTAATAATGTTTCACAGTGTTTCTGTTTAACTACATTTTTTGCATTTTCATCAAATAAATGCGTCTATGTAAGTAGAGACTTTTTTTCATTAACATTAAAGAATACCCCAAAGATTTGAACAACAGTGTACAGTGTCTCTATTCAAACAATACTCATTGGGTGACAGAATGCCAGGCATCTTTTGATATGCTGTTTTATTTAAACAGCGGATGAACTAGTGCAGAAGAAGATGGCAGAGATTAAAGAGAGGGTGAAGCATGGGCAGCCAGTGGAGGGCGAGTACCTCACGCACCTCCTGGTCAGTGAGCAGATGTCCTTGACTGAGGTTTTGGGAAGCATTACAGAGCTTCTGCTGGCAGGAGTCGACACTGTAAGTCTCTTTACTCTGTAATGAGGCAATGCGTTACTTATCTTGCCATTTACAACATTTGATTTAAAACTAAGAGAAATAAATAAGCATGACTAGTATTTGTAGTGTATTTGAGATTCAGCTTCTTCGATGCATGCTCATTGTAGACATCAAACACGGTTTCTTGGGCGCTTTATCACTTGGCACGGGAGCCAGAGATCCAGCAGAAGCTGTATGAAGAGGTTATCAGTGTCTGTCCGGGTGACAGCGTGCCCTGCAGTGAAGATATCACCAGGATGCCACTGCTGAAGGCCATCGTTAGAGAGACTCTTCGGTATAGTGTTTTTAGTACCTCTCAGTTATAATGAGTTCTAAACATATTTAAAGGAATAGTTCACACAAAAAATGGAATATTGCTTTAAAAAGGCATCAGAGTGAAGAGAAAAGTAATCAATACAGATCTAGTCAATGAGTAGAGAAACTGAAGAAAGCAGTATTATAAATATTCATATTTTATTTGGAAGAAATTGTTTGAAACTAAAAATCGCTTAATGATGTCATGTGGATTACTTGAAATATTGCGATTAATATTATTAATGATTAATATTAACATGGTGGTCTGAGTTACTTCTCACTGTTTATGTTTATATGCAAAACATTTAGAGCTTCTTTTTTCGACTGCAAGTTGATTGGATGTAGTAAAGTAGGCGTTTCCTTCATGTCACGCTCATGCCCAAACCATTAAACGATGATTTGTCATAGTTTACCACAAAAAGAGCAATGTGAGCTAACAAAATAAATATAGTCAGTTTTGATTTTGTGCAGACTTTAACTATTGCATTAAAAGCATGTCAAGTGTTAACTTGCTAAATGAATCCTCTAAACATGTTCTCTCAGTTTATATCCAGTGGTTCCTGGGAATGCTCGAGTCATTGCTGAAAGAGAAATAGTGGTGGGTGGCCACCTCTTCCCTAAAAATGTAAGCTGAGCTACAAACTGCCATTCTAACAGCTGAACTCCAGTGTACATTTAATTTGGTGCTAGTAAATAGATACCCAAATTGATCAGCGCTGTGTATTCTGTGTTTTCCAGACTCTTTTCCACCTCTGCCACTTTGCAGTGTCCTACGATGAGAAGGTGTTTCCCAATCCTTTTGCCTTCACCCCTCAGCGCTGGATCCGGGAAGAGAAGCAGTTCAACCAGCATCCCTTCGGGTCTGTGCCATTTGGCTTTGGCATCCGCGCATGCCTGGGCCGCAGAGTGGCTGAACTGGAGATGTACCTCCTCTTGTCCCGGGTAAGAACACATTTCATAGATGTTTCTGTTACCAAATGAAAAGACGTTCTTGTACCTCACAGATTCTTGGTTCTATAAACTAAACAGTGAGGCCACATAATAATATGGATTCAAGGAAATGCACTTTTAGGTCATTCCATGAATGTTGAACCCATCCATGACAGCAATGATTGTCCTGACCCAGTTTATCTGATAATTTTGTTATGTTCATTTTGGTTTCTTGCCTAATCTTTAGTCCTTCACCTTTGGTCCAGCCTTCTTATCAATGAGTAACTAAGATTAATGTATTCAGCATGCTTTCTGTGATAAACATTAAACTTGAATAAACATGCATGTTAAGGTCAATATGCCTCCATTTTTATTTTACATTTTTCAGTTAATAAAACGCTATGAAGTGCGTTCAGACCCTTCAGGAAGGACCGTGAAGCCGATCACACGAACTCTGCTGGTCCCTGCCACATCCATTGACCTGCAGTTTATTGATAGGCAAAAGGAGGAAGAGGAGCCATTCAAAGCAAATGCTTCTGTGTAAATAACTGTGCACTGAAAATGTTGTTTACATATTTGTTATGACTTATGGAATTGAGAAATATAACAACAATGCTTAGCCCTGTGGAGACAACGTGTTTACTAAATTACATTGCTTGGCATAAAAAGGCATTTTTATTTATAATAACATTTATTTTACTGTTATAAATACCTATTATACAATATACTGTAAATGCATTTCGACATTACATTGTAAAAATATTTTAGTTTAAATTAAATGTGAATTAATGTCTTTGTAATTAATGCAATGAATTAATGTTAGTGTCAGATGGTTTTTAGACCTTTTACAAATGTCAACTTATTTTCTTTTGTGAATGCACTTTCATTTTTTTAATTGCATTGGGTTTTTTTGTAGAGGAAATGAATATTATAATTGAACTAATCTATTTTCAGGTTACATTGTCCTTGCTGGTGAGAATATAGCAAGAATAATATTTATAATAATTGATCACATGTTGCAACACCTGTCCATAGTTTCTCTGTAATCCCTCTCTAGTTCAGTTTTAATATGAAAACAATATTCAATATGGATTCAGTATGCAAACTACAACGATGCCCCCATGTGGATGACAATTGTAAATACAATAAATAGAAAAATTCAAACTTTTACGTATTTTTTTTGCTTTTACTCGACTTTTATGTCAATAAAATAATCTCAGTTTGACACATCAGGCCTAGGCAGGTCACAGGTCTAAGAGCTGATTAAATTAATATCATAAAATCGATATATAAGAAAGTCAATACGGAATTTGTCTGTGAATTGGCATGATTTGTGTATTTCTATCCCAACGTTTAAAATAAATTAATCATGAAATAGATTTTGCAAGCCCATCACACATCTAGATTCTTCATTTGAGTTGAAAAGTAAAAAAAATAAATTTTTAGCGTAAACTATTTAAACACTATTTTCACATTTTCCCAATTTACCATTTATATCCAGCAGATGGTAGTGTTGGATCAAACTATATGCCATAGAAAGCTGTAGAAAAAACTCGCTTTTCCAGCATTATTAAAGGAGATTTCAGGTAGCTTAAGTTTAAATAAATATATCACAATTAGTTATTAATATATATATATATATATATATATATATATATATATATATCAGCGCAGCCATTATTATATTCCTGCTTTTGTTAACAAACATTAATAAGGTCCCTATTGACCTTTATAGTCCATATAGTCCATGTAGGTCTATTAGTTTGTCACTGACATTCTTCAAAATACCTCTTCCTTTTTTCTTCTTTTTTTTGTGGTGCAAAATTTAAATCAGATGTTTGGAAACATTTTAGGGTGAATAATGAAAAAAAAAAAAAAAAAAAAAACTTTAAAGTAACTATCCCTTTAAATTAATTTAAATTAAAAAAGAAAGCAGGCAAATCTGTACTTTAGAAGGTATGCCATACGGTGTTTGAGATGTGTTTGCATATAATGATGTGAATTAACAACTGTTTTCAACAGGTATGCTTCATTTATTGCCTCATTAATATCTTGTATAGAAAAAACAATAAACCAACAATGTATATCTGTTAAATTAATCGACACGTTTTTGGTGCAGTCAAGTCTGACAGTACAGGACTATGGTTAGCAGCACCGACCGTGCCTTAATCCAAGTTAGTTACGCCCATATGTTTCGATAAAATATTGTAACACAAGAAAATGTAGAGGAAATTCTTTGGACAGCTTACAAGTTATAAGTGCTTATTTGGCAGTACATAGGAACATCTTCCCTGATTAAGGTGTTTTATTCTGAGGTTTCTCTTATAAATGGGGGGAATAGACTGCATTATCATCAATACATATCACTGACTGAGTCGTACTGTACATACTGTGAATATAGTGAAGTGCAAAATTTCTCCCTTCAGTTCATGTCCAAAGGATTCACCAGTGGCGTTTTAGAAAGAATCCTGATAGGAGAAGGGATGCATGCAGATGAAATGGCTTCTGAAATCACATGACTGTGCAGGTTTTGGCCTTGGTCTTGTGTAGACGTGACACTGAGTCCAGCGCGGGCCTGTTAGATACATGTGAAGTCCTCTTGGTGGCTCTGCTGGACTTGATGCGCTTCACATTCTTGTTGCTTTTACTGATGCATGCCAGTGTGGCTATGTGAAAAATGTCCCTCACGCTGTTCTCTGACTGCTGCGCTGAGCACTCGATGTAAGGAGCCGAGATCATTTTGGCCATGTTTGAACCCTAAAACAAATAGTCCAAAATTACTATACGCTAAAATATATTTCCAGTCACCTAATGCAGAGGACAACAGGAGGATCTGCTAATCAACGTTAGATTTAATGTTCATTTCGAAGCTGAAGGTTTAGCCAAATGTTAAATTTTTCATTGTATGTGATTGTGTTAAACAATAGTGACTCATTTTAATGGCTTTAATGGCTATATTTAGTATAATGAATATGCACGTTATTATAGCCCAGGTTTAAAATAGTGCCAAGAGGTCCTACAATGTGTTAAAGATACTTAAGCTACTACTAATACTCCAAATACTATGCTAAGGATCTAGGTGCATTATTTTCTACATTAGTACAAGCTTTTGAAATTCTATGTAGTATCTGTTCTTTTTTTTCATTAAAGGTATAAAATATTTTTTACTCACCTGGTCATACGATGAAGGAATGTCATTGGACAGCTGCACAAATGTGGCCAAGTCTGCACGCAGGTCTGACTTGCATCCAACCAAAAGTACTTTAGTATTGGGACAGAACTCTTCGATTTCTCCCTTCCACTAAAGGATTTAAAACTATTAGATGGATGACGATCATAAAATCATATGCATTTTGATAAATAACTTTGATATATTATTGTTAACTAAAAATGTATTGCATTTATAAATAATGCGAAATAAAAGGTATAAATATTAGATAGAAAATACACCTTTTTATTTTATTTTTTTTTTACTGAAAATTGGAAATGTTGCCTTGGCAACTAACTTAAAATATGTTTAAGATGTAGTAAGAAAAAAACAACAACAACTGAAAATCTCAAAATAAAGCCTAAATCAAATACTATATTTATAAATTGCAATGTTATTAAAATAACGGTTACACTTTATTTTGATAGTTCACTTTAGACATTCTACTAACTACAAGTAACGTTGTAACTACATGTCAACTAATTCTCATTAATTTCCAAATACATGTCTACTAACTCAGACTGTTAGGGTTAGTAGAATAAGTTTCTCATAGTCAGACTCAGTATGTTGTTTGTTCTGGACCCATCAAAATAAAGTATTAGTAGATATTAAGCAGACAGTCTTCTAATAGGCTACTCTAATGACTGCAGGTTGACATGTAGTTGCAAAGTTATTGTTAATAGAATGCATGAAGTGGAAATCAAAATAAATAGCCTACTTACCAAAAAGTGTTACCCTAAACTTATTTTCAAAGACCATAATATAATTATTAATTTTCCTAACTAATCTTCTCTATAATACTGGATTGAGCTGTTTATTTGGAAAATGACAAGCCTCACAAATTCCTTTCTGCATTGTTTATATGACATCCAGGGATTCTAGACCATGTTTGTTATCTCTGCATCCATAAAAATCTGACTGTTGTTCTTCATGACTCCATGACATGACCAGATACTAACAAATTAATGTTGCTTATAGCCAGAGGAGAACTCAAGCATACAATATAGTGACTGCAGCCCTAGAATCATTCCTGATGACATCAGCATAGAGTTGGATCACTAGAGTCAGTGTGAACACCAAAACGCCCCAAACAGCTAATTCTTGCTCTCTTGTCTCCCAGTGACATCAGAGGTTACAAAGCAATGTGTGGCACAAAGGCTCTCTGATTCTGAGATCCAACGTAAACAGGCTCTTACTGGTTATCGTTCTCCCCCTCAAAGGATCAAAGCCCTCCCACACATTCTCCCTCTCATTCACTGGACTCTTCTCTCAGATGTATGAACTTTTGTTCTCATTGCTACAAAGATGGGGCTTGTGAGATTATCCCAACCACAATTCAGAGCTACAACAGTTTATAAACATTCAGCTGTGATGAACAAATGTCTTTAAAATCAGCTTACCTTCTTTAGCACGTTCTCCAGAGTCTCCGGTCGACCGATATCAAAACAGATGAGAACCGCATCAGCGTCTGGGTAAGACAGGGGGCGCACATTGTCATAGTACGGAGAGCCTGCAAACACACACAAAAACACTGCATTAATAAATCAATTATTACTTAACATAAACAAGTAAATCTGTACAATAACAAAAAAATGGATAAGTTAAACAATGTAGATATATATATGCAGCTAAATTGTTTAAAGGTACATTGCTATTACATTTATTCCATATCCACACTTTGCTGAACCATTGTAATGAACTTATATTCAAAATCGATCAAATTTTTTAACAGCCTTAATACAATTTTATTATACTTTTTTTCTTTTATCGTATTTGTATTTTAATATTATTTTGAGTTTTTAAAAAATTAGGTTACTTTATCATTTTAGTTATTTTTAATATTTATGTTTAACTTTATTCCAATTTTAGTAATTTAGTACATCAAATTATTTATTTCAAATGGTTGCCAAGGAAGCATTTATATTTTTTTAATCTAATCATTTATATTTTGTTAAAGCTTTAATTCAATAACTAAAATCTATCTTTAATAGTTTTATTTTTAAATAAATAAATTATACATCAATAAATAAAAGATTCTGGCAGGCATGTCAGAATCCAAGGACATCATCAGTGATGAATTTTCTTTTTCTTTTCTTTTATATTAATTTATAATTTGTAGTACAACATCCACATAAATTACAAGCACTACTGTCATTTTACAGTAAAAATCTTTGATTAAAATATAATAATTTAAAGTGAAAAGTAAACAATATTTCTCTTTATCTATTTACTTATTGAAAGTTTCACTGTGAGTAAATCCTTCTATGGACATTGTGTTCGACTGATACTGGTTGATTTTCTGTGGGGGTCCCTGTGCAAGTCACTGTCCCGCTATAAGAAGACAGCACATGTATTCAAGATTCAAGCCCAATAAATTAGGTTACAGTGCTATTCTGGGAGGTGAGTGTTGAATCTGCTCTAGAAAGTTTGTAGGGCTTGAAATGAGTTCAAACCTCAGATCATTAGCCATCATTACTAAAATATTTAGGTCTAAAAATGTCTGGCCAATATGATAAAATGATGGCGAGTAGCTTCATGGGTTGCTCACAAAAACAAAGATGAGGAGGGAAAAGACGATATCTGTAAATTCAGATTTCATTTATGAACAGATTTCTAAATATATAAACAACTGTGTTGTAAGAAATCGTGCTACGATCACATACTACCTACATATCTGTAGTTTATTTTGAGAATAGTATTACCTAACATTAACAACATTCATCTGAGTCATTCTAGAAGTGTGGGAGACAAGAGTGAGTCTGCTGTTATAACAGACATCACTGGCAATCTGTGGTGAGTGTGTATCCAATGGATTGAAAAAAATGGATGGAATGGATGGGAGAAAAAAAAAAGGTTTTCTCCATTTTTTCAACCATGATTTACAAAACATGAGAAATAGATGTGCTGCAACACAAAGAGCTCATATTTATTTGTTTAACTGAACTGTATAGCTCAAGATTTCCCTTATTGATTACGAAAACCTGAACTCAAGTCAAAACTAAAACGTTCATTTTTTTGTAGCTATGTTATTAAAATTGAAAAATTGTCCATTTACACCGACTTCCAAATGTTTGCTCCTTCGCTTAACTGCTCAGGCTTCTTCAACCTCATCATCCCACACATGCACGATTTATACTTATGAATTTCATTCGCCTACAGATGAATCATTTAACTCTAACAAAAATCTCTGTGGTCCTCACCCAGTCCCAGTCCACCAGAAATGGGAGGAGGTTCATGGCCTTTAGAAAACTCCATCACATAGCCCACAAAGCCCAAATCCTCAAAAAAATGCATTGCAGCTTCTATAGCAACTAAGAAATACATATGTGTGGAGGCATAAAAATCTAATTTAATGTCCTAGTGGCCATCAAATTAGCTCCATCAAATGGTTTTTCCTCCTCTTACCTGAAGTATCCCAAAGACTGAGCTCAACTCTCAATGTGTCCACCTCAAAACTGGCTGTGTAGTTCTCAAACACTGTAGGAACATAGTTCTGTGAGGGGAAAAATCAAAAGTTTGATATTTTACTAAAAAAAAAATATAGAAACAATAACGTAATTTTTGCACCCATGCCATTTAAAATCTAATTATGCTCATAGTCGTGACTTTTCTCTACAAACCTCTGGAAAGGAGTCTTTGGCAAACACATTTAACAAAGAGGTCTTCCCACACCGAGTGTCCCCGACCACAACTATTTTACATTTCAGATCGTGGTGGTGATCCATCATGGACTAACTGAACCTCATCTTCACTCACTGTCGCTGAACATCAACCGGTTGACCTCGAGTCTGCAGTCTGTCCATGTTACAGCACGAGAGCTCTCTGTTCAAAGCGCTCTAACTTGTCCTCAGTGCTCTTCGGGTTGTGGTGAATGCGGGTTATGTGAAAAGCTGAAGCACGGCTCTCTGTGCATCCTCTGTCCGCTGCGCCGAGAAGTAAACGCGCTTCAGCCGCGTCGCTCTGGACTCTGTGAAACATCCACATACTTGTGTGATGAGCGCAGCGCGAGACCGCCCCTCGCGTCAGCTCACAGTCCAGCGCGCTCCAACCCGAGAAAGAGACAAACGCTGCTGAAGAGATGTGCTTTTTCTTCAGAGTTGTAAATAACATAAGAGAACACAGAGGGAATCATAGACATTACATACGACTGGGATGTGATCAATTAAACAGCCAATAGCCTACATATTCAACTTTTAAACTAAAAACAGTTTGTTAGACTGTCGCCTATCCGTGTGGTCCATAAAACTTTTTTTGATCAAACATCAATAATATTATGAAATACTATTACAATTTAAAATAATTCTTTGCGTTTGAAGAGGTCGAGGTATATTTAAAAATGTATGTTAATTTGATTTATTCCCTCACGGCAATTCGTACATATTTTACGAGGTGGCTAATTCGTATGAATTTGTACGACTGACCTAAACGCAACCCCTCCCCTAAGCCTACCCATCACGTGGTTTTAGACAAATCGAGTATGTACGAATTGGTCGTGAGACTGTGTTGCAGCGCTAAGTTTCATATGATCTTTCATAAATTAGCCTACCTAATATGCTGATTTTCTTGCTTAATAAATATTTATTCTAATTATCAATGATGAAAACAATTGGGCAAGTGTCATTTTTTGGTTTATTGATTCACTCACTCATTCACTCACTCACAGTTAAAGTTGTAGTTCACCAAAATGTTTAAATTCCGTCTTTATCACTCACCTTCATGTCGTTCCAAATCCCTCTCTGACCCTCCATAGACAGCAAGCCTACTGAAATGCTCCCAGAACCAGAGAGACAATTCAGTACTTCAAGTCCTCAACCATAATATTTTTAAACTATGAAAAGGCCTACGTTTTTTTTGTGTGTGTGCAGAAGAACACCAACAACTAAACACTTTATTTAACAATTGTTGCATAGTGCTGCTGACACCTTGTTTATAAGCAGAGGAAAGCAATGCCGTTGTGGTTGGGACTGTTCCAGAAGAGAATAAATCGTTGAGTAAAATCATTATTTTAGGTTTTTTTTTTTTGCTCACAAAAAGTCACATGGACCATTTTATCAACTAATGGGCCTTGAATGTATCAGTTCTGTTGCTTTTATGGAATGTCATAAAACACTCATATTTCATCAAAAAATATCTTAATTTGTGTTCCAATAAAGATAAAGGTCTAATGGGTTTGGAATGACATGAGGGGGAGTAATTAACGACAGAAGTTTCCTTTTGGGGTGAACTATTCCTTTCAAGGCTTCTTCTTTTTTTAATTTCTGCAAGTGACTTTCGCAATTTAAATTTAATAGCAATTCATCATGAAATTTCTGTAACTGTCTTAATTTTAATTGCTAACCTATACAATGATCCGGGTAAAATAAGACTTTCTTCTTAATGTTGCCTTTTGCAGATTTGTTGGCCACTCATTTTGAATTCTGATATTTAAATAACCCTTGGGCTGATTTTGTAAGTACACATTTTAATACTGTTCTAGATCTTGTTTAGCAAATCTTGCCTGAGTGATCCTTATCCCCTATCAAGATATTCATCAACAGCCCTGAGAAAATGCATGGTACGGGCATATGTTCTGACCCAATTACACGATGGAGCTCTGCTTTTAAAGTATGGTTTGTCCCAAAGGGCACTCACCGTGAGGTCAATGTGAAGATATTTTAAGAGAAAACAGCCATGAAGGGACTTATAGGGTATAAAAGGGTAAGCTTTTCATGAAATGTGAGAAGATTGTCTTGTGGTTGGTTTGTCCTCTTTTCTCAACAGTTTCGCAATATTGTTGGCTCCCCACGAATGAGTCTTTACAAAAAAAATCACATGAATCATGTGTTTTGTGTTTTTGCTCTGGTGCTAAACATGATCATATAAGCAGTAACAATGAAAGCATGCTCCCTTTTTCATTTGCAACATATTAGTATATAGTGTTCTTTTTGTAAACAATGCATTTTAATGATGATCTGAAGAAAACAAAATGTGTTTCTCGTAATCTCATATACCACAAAATAAACAATAAGATTTTAGACATCAGACAAAGTCTTATTTTTTAAATCATCATTATTATTATTATATGCTGAAAATATTAGTGAGGACCCTCCTGTTTTTCTGTGTCAGCAGCAGTTTAGGAGCACAACCCAGAGCAGGAATGTTCTCATGTTGGAGAACAGCCAGAGCAAGAAGCTGCTCCATGACTGAATGAATACCACATCCTCACAGTCGACCAACAAGAACTGTCTCCTTCCTGGATCATTTACAAATCACGATAAATACTTGCGAACTGCTTTTATGGACACTGATCACATATGGAAGCACTTGATGATTATTTTTCCACTTCAGCTTGTGATTCTACTTACCTTTCGACCGAGTATTTGTGTGATTCTTTGTCTTCATAGCAAACCGTCATTGATACAATACTTGTTTTAATGTTGTTAAACACAACTCTGATTATATTGTAACAGAACTGCTAGCATGTTCCAGTGTGGTGAAGAGTATCTGTATTCATGTCTGTCAGCATCACTGTCTGCATGTTTGTGTCATTTCCTTTTCTGTCCCTGGAAACCCTATTGGCCCCAGCTGGTGTAGCCTTGTGCTGACCGAGCAGAAATACCACATGTGCTTTACACAGAACCCAAAAATCGAAGAGGTAGCGGTTGCTCGCTGTGTGTGGAAACATATGGGTCTGATAACACCATTTTTCGAAGAAGTTATTTGCAACCCCTGCTGGACCACCGGAATATAGAATAACAAACTGTGTGAGTCTGAGGAATGTGAAAGTTAAACATCAGACATGGGCCTCTTTTGTTACAAGGCAGCTCCTCACCTGATATAAGAGCTCTTCGATTTTAGATTCAGCAAGTGAAGTGGGAAAGACTCTGACATGGAGGCAATTTGCCAGAAATCCGTTGTTCCCACCACAGAGAAGTGAAACAATATAACTGTAGTATAGTGCATGGGCAGTCTAGAAGGGGGTATATTTTTAGATTGTGACCATTTCGTGAGAAAATATGAGTGATTGAAAGTTTGTGGCAAAGCACAGGGTCATCATGTATGTTTTTCTTTCGGTTTGTTTTAGGGTGCACCAGTCGCTGTCCCAGATTTGTGCTCCAGGCAAGATTAAACATAACCAAAGCAAAAATATAAACACTTGCTGTACAAAAGAAGTCTGGTACATATGTTTTCATTTAGTGTGCAATAGATCCCGGGTTTAAAGTATATTAGCATATACTATATACTTATATTATGTGACAACCTTTTGTGTCTCTTAAAAATGAAGTGAAAACAGTTTTAACTTCAGCATTCCTTGTACTCTGTTATATCTTCTGCGTATAACAGAGTCAAATGGAACATTCATTGGGGAAAAAATTACTTATATTCCTAGAAAATATGGGTCAGTCCTGAACCTCTAAGTGCAAAACTACATTTCAAAGCAGCAAATTTTTTATTCATTTAATATATGTCTAATGCATAATGTCGCAACTGAAATGTTTTACTCATATGGCACTGTCACCATTAGTTACGATTAGCTGCAGGACAGAGATGGCTCTCACAATGTGAGTCAGTGCCAGGGGGTTTAAGGGTGCATAGAAAAGATGAAAGCTTTCGTTTTGTGGTAAGATAGCACACCTATCACACATCAGAAAACAAGTCTTATCAACTAAAAACTCACCACGACTGGTACCTTTTTCATGCTCTAGTAAATGGTTTTTGCCTCTGGCTAGTAGTATGTTGAAATTCACAGAAAACAGGTATCTCTGAGCCAACCGGTTCATCTATAGTGATAAGGGAAACGACAGCATGCGGTGGCTTGTTTAACTCAGGATGTTTTGTCTTCGAAACCCCAGAGATGAACAGTTTCTCATAGCTTGTGTATACAATCCATGCGTGTGTCTTCTCCACTGCTTGTAAAGATGGCGAAATATCAAGTGCTGTGTGTGTTCAGTAATCCTGCAGTTGAATCGTTGTTGAATCTGTCAACCATCCCAGTCCTTCAGTTACACATTCCTCAGGAACAACAACCTGGATCACTACTTGGTGTTCTCAAACACTACAGTCCTCCCAATGCAGAGCGATTAGAAGAAGCATTTTCCATGATTCCAAATAACAGGAATCAAATTATTTAGGTTACCGATGGCACTGAAAAAGAAATTGGGGAGTATTAAAGTTGAAAAATAAAGGGGAAAAATGCTTTTTTTCCCGAACTTTTTTCTGTTGAACACAAAAGAAGATATTTTGAATATTAATAATCAAACAGCTGTTTACCTGTTAACCATTTGTGTTCAACAGAGGAAAGATCATACAGGTTTAAATCTACTGATGATAGTTTTCCTTTTTGTGTCTCTTTAATTACGTAATGTTGTAGTGGTTCATCCTGTTAACAATTGTTGCTGTTTTGTTTATTGTAAAAGGATTTTTTGTTCTTTCTTACAGAATACCTTAAGATAATACACAGGGTAAATGCTTATCCGGGGAACTGATAACTTCCATGTCTATCAGCATACACAATCTCTCGTTTCACAGTAAACAGTCATTTGAACAAAGAAAATGCTTTTAAAAAGTATTAATAAACAAATAAATGAATGATAATAATGATAATGCTCATCCTTATTCATCTTGAAGGTATTTATTTATTTATTTATTTTATTTTACATATTCATTTATTCCCAATGGATATTTTCTCCTTCAATATGAATATGTGGAGATGGTCGGTTTACCCCTGTTCCATTACAAAATGTACAGTTCAGCTAAACATTGTATAAGACAGAAGTTTTCCTGTGCGTATAAGTATGATTAATCCACCCAATTATCAGTGAATGAGACCCATTGTAAAATCAAAATCCAACTCCAACTCCTCAAACTGTTGCAAAAAATGTTGGAAGAACACAGTTCTCTAGATAGAAAGTCACTGTGGCATAGACAAAGATAAGAGTGATCTTCACTGGAATTAAAAGGGTATAGCCAGACATATTTCTAAAAGAAATGAGGAAATATTGCCACATCGCAGAATGGCTCTGTCTCATTTAATATCTAACAGAAACACATTTCTCTTTAATCCAGTTTTAATGTGGCTAAAGCTGTCAGGGACAGAATCATGTGCTGTAACATTTGGAGAATGATTCATGACTGGAGTTTATCAGAGGAGAAAATAAGTTTCCAAGGAAAATGACAAAATCAGAGCTGATAGAGAATTTAAGTTTATCATGGTGGTTTTCGATTTTTTAAGAATTGAATACGGAGGTGAACAGTAATATTAATGCTATATCATTTTACAGATTTTAGGTTAATGTAATTTGTAACAGTTCCCTGTTGAAAGAAAAGTATGTTTTGAAGCATGGCTGCTGGTTTGAGCTGGTCTTCCGCAACCAATTCCTGCTTAGGACCATCTTAGGATCAGCGCTTGACCAACTTAAACCAGCTCAAACCAGCAGCCAGGCTTCAAAATCTGTGCTGTTTTTTCAATACGGTTTCCTAAGCACATGCATTTGGCACTGAAAGAACAAGGCATCTTAGGACATATTTTGTGCTTTTATCATGAGAAATAAGGCAGCCAAGTGGCCAAGTGCCAATAAAAAAAAACCATTGGGGGAAAACCTGAAGCTACTGTATTTCCATTACACCTCATTGGAGTAAGTGCAGTGCTGCAATTTTTAACTGTGCTTTTGTTGAGGAGAAACCCTTCAGCTTTAGTACAGCTTTTAGACATTCAGTTGCCACATGCTCATTGATAGGACTGACAAACAGTGCCTGGTAATGCAATTCAGCGCTTCAGGGTGACCTGAAATGTCCTCAGAGTTTCAGAACAGCATGCAAGGCTGCAAAAGCTTTAATAGGCCTCAACAAAAGCCTTCTGTCCTTTACAGAAATGAGGACCGTTGCTGTTTTTAGTTTTGGTACACATCACAACTGACCCATAATGAATGAAAACGTGACAGATTTAAAAGGACCCAAAGGGAAGACCATATCTGTTCTTACGGTGTGGACACTATTATGTTTGCTTATGTTTATGGTTATGTAAAAGTAATCAGAAAATCATGTACTCTTGCAATGTTCTTCAGTTTATTGTGCAGCTTACATTTGCTATAAATACAACTGTGAAAGATGCATTAATAAATCACTTTTTTTCTTATTGTGATTGTATGGGAACTTTGAGAGCTTGCTGTACTACAGAAAAGCTATATTTTCCTTTCATATTCTCAAGCTGGCTTTAGCAGAATAAAGGAAGAAATGCCAAGACCGTTTTAATGGACTATATAAATCACATTCTCTGGCTGGTCTTACACGCTTGGAAGAAATGGAAAAATCTATATAAGTTTGCTTGGTTTTCAAATGTCAAGTTTTCTTCATGGCTGAAAGTAATGAGGTCTTTACCAAGTATGGTGCACAGCAGAAAATATAGTAAGATAAATTGTTTATCTATCTATCTATCTATCTATCTATCTATCTATCTATCTATCTATCTATCTATCTATCTATCTATCTATCT
>JAUMHG010000047.1:10831582-10846836 GCA_032359395.1 Enteromius anoplus | reverse complement strand
TATGTCTATATTAATACACACACATGCATGTATATATCCAGAACAATGTGTTATGTTTATATATTGAATATGTTCATAATGCAAACAATATCATGTAAATATTTTCAAAATATATCCATTATGTATGTGTATTTATGTATACATAATAAATATAAAAATTTGAGTTAATTTGATTAATTTGATTGACTAATACTCAGTTATCTTTTCATTTTTCAAAAAAAAAAATAAAAATAATTGTGCATTCTAATTTATCTCAAATACTACAATTGTTTATTCTGGTTAATTTTTTTTATATATATATATTTATATATTTTGATTCAAACATACTACAACTAAAAATGCAGCTATTTTAAAATAAAATAAAAACACGATAACATAAATAACAACAACAGCAACTGAGTCTTATATATATATATATATCTGCCAAATTTAGAAAGTAGCTTTGCTTTTCCTTTTTTGAGTGGAAAATCATCAGTGGATGTAAGGGTTGAGTGGAAAATGGAACAAAACAGAAATATCTTTTTTGTGAATAGCCAATGCAATTATTATTTGAAAAGAACACTGACAAACTCATTTGATTTTTCATGTTGAATCGTGCCGTGTGTCATTCAGCCAAAACAAACTTCAGTTCTTCAGAATATTTATTTTATTATCAGTAAACATTTAAATGGAATACATACAACACAGGTAAGAGACCACACAAGTGTTACCAACGTACTCCAAAGGTGTAATTTAAAAACATATCCAAAATTTTGTACACAAGAATATACAGGGATATTACAAACAAGCGTAGAAAAAATATCTACATTTATAAGAAGCCTTGGCACACGATGGCATGCAGCATTCACAATTGTGTAAGTATAAAAAGTTCATGCAACCCTATTACAAATTTGTATTAACATATTTTTTAATATATTAAAGATGAAACAAAAACATTTTATGTACACAATGTTATAAATCTGAGCTAATGAGAGCTGAATTCACCTCAGCACATTCAGAGACATGTTTAATGCATATGACCTCAGATCGTTCGGCCGGGTTTACTCAGGATAAAGGTGTTTTGGGTAGTTCTAAACTGGCACTGACTGGTCCATAATTACCTGAGTAAAGGTTTTGAGCCCTTCTGTGATCACCATGCCCTTTATATTCTACTGAAGTGAACAAAACGATTTCAGTGAATGTTACAATACTTGTCATAACACTCAACAAAAGATGGATAAGAAACAGGAAATAGCTTCATTTACAGCCAGGAACGTCGCCTAAACAAACCGTAGCGCCTGAAAAAAATAACACTGTTGTTGCAGACTCAACACTTTTTGCTGATTGCACAGTCAGCCAAGAATTATGATTAGGAAATATTACAGTACACAACAACGGATTGAAAAATGAGTATATAATGATATTAAAGCCCTTCACTGTAGGCTGTATGCACGTTCAATACTAGTCACTACGCTTTCACATGACAATCTGTACACAAGTGCTTTAGGAATACATGTTGCATTATGACACAAATACACAGTGCAAAACTAACAGAGAATGTTCTTTTTATAGGAGTGAGGAATGCTGGTTCCTATAGGTGCCGAGCCCTTTTCCATGATGACAAAAATACTCTCACAATGACAGGGGTGGGTGGAAAACGCATGTAGCTTGACCCCTACTATTATGTTCATACCTACAGCCAACAGTTCAGCTTCCAACAAAAATGGATGATAAAAAAATAAATATATCTATACAAATGCAGAAAACACAACTCGCTTTCAAAACAAAAAATGTGCAGGTTTGTGTCAGTTTTGCCATAAATATCCACTTAGCTTGAGCGAAACCAGACATTAGTATAAGATTCATTAAAAAAAATAAAAAGCCTAAGAACTAACACTTCATTTTGAGAAAGGTAAAGCCCCCAGCTGACTGGCACGAGTCAATGGTTTCCTAAATGACTCCTATTAAGCTTTATTCCACTCTTATGGATGATTGTCTCAGTTAATACTGTGGAGCATCAGGCTGATGATACAGACAGAGAGCAGCAGCGTGGGACTCTGTGCTGGTTGGATGCTGTTGTTAATAGGAGACGTGGTGGCAAAGATGGCATCAGTCTCGTTTTGTGGGAGGGGCATGTTACAGATGTTCCCCTCACAACAGGATGTGCACACCTGCATAAAGAAAACCAAACGATTAATGGAAGTTAAGAAAGAGATCAACTACAAAAGTGTTCATCAAAGATAAATTTTTTTGATCCACTTTAAATGTTGACTACTGTAAATTAAGTGGCCCTGATACCTGTGTACTTACATGGTAACTAGATGTGTGCAAAGTATGTAACCACGGTGTAAGTATATAGGGAGATACAGTAGTATATACAGCAGTCATTTTTGTGTAACTACACACACGTAAGAAACCCACTGAATGTCATGTGTAAGTACTAATGTGTAACATTACTTTTTTGGTAAGTACAAATGTGTAACAATTTAGCATGTAATTACTCTGATGTTACACAGCCGTAGCCAGTAAGTTAGGCTTTACATATAAGCTGTGGTTGGTGTCTAGAATGTTACACTTGAGTTAAACTGAGGAGTTATCATGTATATACACTGGTATTACTGTGTTGCACCTCTAGATCCAACTCCTCCCATTTTACATATCCCTAAACCTACCCATCTCCATCCCTGGATCAAATTGTTCCAATTACTCTCATACACACTGTTCTTACAAAATATGTCATTCCTGTTACATAAATACTTAAATAAAAAATAAAAGTGTTGTTACCAATGTCCTGTTACACATTAGGACTTACACACAGCATTCTGAATTTGTTACATGTGTGTAGTTACAGAAATATTCTAGCCATAGATACTAAGTACTTCTTACACTGTGGTTACATATTACATACACATCTAGCTACTAAGTAAGTACACAGGTACTTACAGGCCACTTAATATAAAGTGGGACCCAAGATAATGTGGCAACAAATTAAAAATATGTACAACTTATGTCAGAAAATAACTAAATTAAACCAAGGGAAAGAATTGGTACACACACTGGCCATGATTGAACTAAATATGGGAAAAAAATTATAAAACATGGCCACAAATGAACATATTTTATAAAAAGAAAAATTATGATTTGTATATTTATATTCACCTAATGCATGAAGTCATGGACATATATCACAGTTGCAAACCAATTTCGGGAGGAAGTGCGTACAAAAACTGAATTCAGCTGTTACCAATCTAGCAATCAGTACCACCTCCATCGTAAGCCAATCCAGTCACTATCTCTCCACTATAAATAATCCAGTTCCCTTCCGTATCTCGTTTTTTTTGCATTCCCTCCACCTCCCCTTCTCCGCCGTTCGCTCCTTCCAGGGGGGCATGCAGGGTTCGAGCCGGACTCCGAGCCACGCCCCCGTTAGGGTTCAAACTACTAGGGCTCGGGGTTCACCGAACTCCTGGCTCGCCCCCGACAGCACACCAAACTTATGTATTATCATTCAGGAAGCGCAACTCGTGAAATGGCAATTTAGACCTTCAACTCATTGGTCCCCTGTTGAAGTCACTATATGGAGAAATAAAGTATAGAAGTCCTGGAATAGTCTTTTTTAAAACATGAACTTCATCAGGAAATTTTTGTTCTGGAGGGAACTAATCCTTGAACTCAGTAAAGAGGGACATTTTTTTTTTCTTAAATGCTTTATAAAAATTTACAGCACTCCTCAGATAAAAGAATTTCTAGAAAACAAAGTTGGTGTTGAATGTTTTGAGCCAAATCCATTGTTGAAGTTTAATACCATACTTCAGATTAGGCCAGAATGTCAGTTCAGTGCTACACTGTAATAAAAGGCTCAACATCACCTGTCTGAACATAAACAGTAAACAGTCATTATTTTAAGTATACCTACACAGAAAAAAATCACCTCAGACACACACAAATAACTAAAAGCTTTTTTAACCTAAGAATGAACCTTTGGCTTTTAAATTTTAGTGTTGCTGTGGCAGTTTTACACCACATTTATCTCTCAATCTGGCCTCTCACATCTGCCCCCTGCCCTCTGCATACCTCCTGTCCTGAGCTAGAGGTAAAAGGTAAGACAAAAAGAGTTCAGGCAGTGACCGGGCGCACCTTTCAGCAAGGATTACTCAAAGAAGGATTACTGATAGACGGCAGCATAACTCACAACTTTATCTCATCTGCAGCAAACTCACTTGAGAGGATAAATGGATTAACTGAAGAGCTGGGTTTAGTGTCGCTGACTGAGCCATATCCTACAAGCAGCAGAGCCCATCACAAACGTGTTTATCAGCCACTCATATCAGACATGTTTTTTTTAAGATCACTTCAAGTGGACTATGTAAAGTGTGATGAGAAGATAAACGTAGATGGATTTTGAGCAAAACACAAACCGGACATGTCTGACACAAGTTACTAGATGTCACATGAGTTGTATCTCACCTTGTTTCCTTCATGGTCCATCTCAGAGCACCCTGTTTCAAGACAGTCTTCCAGTGCCACACAACGCTTTGTCACCAACACTGTGTTTCCTTCCCAGCTCATCTTATGTTGCGTGTAGCAATATCTGCTCTCTAAAAGTTACAAAAGGGGTTCCAATTAGTTTTTTCAAGGACATGTATACATCACAGAAGACAGTTAGACTAATAAAGGAGTCAGATTTCAGTAAAAAAGCTATATTCCTCTAGGGATCTTTTGCACCGGATATTGCAGAACTAGCCCTCAGCCACTTTAAAAATCTTTAATAAGTGCCCTTGAAGTGCAAGTCTTACAATAACACAATATTGCACCATATTTAAGAACTACGTGGAAACCCAACCATATTTGAGCATTCCTAAAGAGATATATATATTCCCTCCAAAAGTGCAGATGATCTGCAGCAGCTTGCGCTTTACTGAAGGAATGAGTATCTGTAAGGGGTTAGAGCTCCTGAGTCATTAACACGCTGCTGTAAATCAGAACCCGACACAGCACAGGACTCCTTTTATCTAAGGCTATTCATGGGAAAAACATGAACTGAATATGGTGCAACTCGTGGGCAAAGCAGGGCCTGAAACATACTGACCCAGCTGCATTTTATTCACTTCTTCTTACTGAATACACTTCAACAGAACTGCACGTGACAGTTTAAATTCACCTTCACTGAATCATGATAGATTGTGCCTTTTTTCAGTTGTTGTTTAACAAAATAACAAAAATACTGTACTTTTTGTTTAATGAGACATAGTGCAAGACAGAGGTGGAATTCGGACTGCTCTGTAAGAAGAGAGAGGCAATGGAGATGTTGGTACCTCGTGGACAGTAGAGATCTGGAGCCCACCGATTGCATTCATAGTTGTCAGGTGCATCTTCACAAGTAAAACATTTAAATCCTCCTGGATATGGAGTTGCTAGGGGAAAGAAAGTATACAGTAAAAATCATGTAAGCAGAGCGGGAAATAAGATTTAATGACAAAACTGATCAATTTGCATAATTATTATGTGGAACAAAAGTATTTTTGTTGTTGTCTCTTATGCTCACAAAGGCCAGTTAGATTTTATTAATTGTATTAATTCATTAAAAAAATATAGTATTAATAATATATTTTATTTTCATAAATTATATAAAAAAATTAATATTAAATATTATTACAATTGAAATGTATTTTTTTTATTATTATTATATTTTTAAATTCAATTTATTCCAGCTGTAGCAATGATAAATTTAATGAAGCTATTACTCTAGTCTTCAGAAATCATTCTTGAAATCATGATTAGTTAAAATATAAATAATTCCTATTATTTTCATTGTAAAACAGTGCTGCTTTATATTTTTGCATATACTGTAATATATTTGTTTTCTATATATATATATATATATATATATATAATTGTTTGAAAGAACAGCAAATAATATTTTTCATTTAAATAATATTAAAGTGCATTAGTCTTTTCCCCACATTTGTTTGAAAAAGAAAAAAAAAACGGATTCTTAATATATATTCAAAATATAGGCAAAATATCACAATATTTAAAAAAAAAAAACTTTCTCTATGGAGAAATCTGACATTATGATTCACACTCAGTGTTTACAGATTAAATGAAATTTAACTAATTGCATTTTTACATAAATCACACTCAGTGAAATGTTTTATACCCCTATATCAATTTCATTATCAGTAACCTCTGCCAGACAGACGTAAACATAATCTAATCAAGTGCTCTTCCTTTTGAATACAGTGTGCTTTCTCTCTTTTTGGAAGTTTCTCAATCAGATTATACAGCTCACATGAAATAGAAACATCAGTCTCTTTTTTGTTTTAAAGTTTTTAGAAGAAAAACCTCTTGTTGACCTTACCCAGCAAACATTTAAGAATCTGATCAAGTGACCATTAAACAGACCATTCATTCATCTCAACAGCCCTGATGTGTTAGAAAAAGCTCTGTAGAGTATATGCAAACAGAACCTACAATCTCATGTTTGACCTACACTTTACTGTTAACTCCCCCAAATTCTTGTGACTCTTATGAAAGTCGTCCCACAGTAATTAATACAATGATACACCTGAGTAAAACCTCTCTTAGATACAGCACAGACTTGCAGAGGTGCAGAAAGAAAATAAACATCTCAAAACAACAGCAGTTAGAGACACATTTCCAACCATCGAGTGTCTATGTCATTCAAAAATTATACCATCCCCCTAAGCTAATTTAATATGCATGCCTTATGTGAGTGTTTGTTCAATTTTTGATGTGAGAAGGATAAAACAAAACAAACTGTAACATAATCCACTGCAAACATGCTTTGAGTTTTAGCCTTTAGCTGTTTTTTGATAGTCACCAGTGCTTTGTTGTGCATGTAAGCGCTCATTGTAAAGTAGTCCTAACTACGCTAAGTAGCTGGAGTTTGTTTTGTATTCTGAATGATCTCATGGGGTTGTAAATCCACACTTGCCATCTGGAGTGATGAAACTAAATGAACTCCATCACATCCTCTACATCAATATGCAACAGCTGGATATGAGCAGGTCACAAAATCACTGCTGGTACACAAACTATTTTGGGATCTCACAAGAACTGATTTGTTTTAACCTCTCTCTCTCTCTCTCACACACACACACACACACACACTCTCCATCCCCGCTGGGACATTGAGCAGATACGGATATCTCCAGCTGCACACCGTAGAGCCGGCACTCAGCTAAAAGGATTTTGGGAGGTCCTTCTCACTGTGATGAAAGAGTTTGGGATTTCAGAGATTAATTCTCTCAACAGAACTAAAACCAACCTCTGCTCTCTTTCATTATAGCCAAATTGTTCTTGAGCATTACCACATGAAACCAATTGATCCTGAGATATTATATATTTAAATAGGAACTGATAACAAATTGCTGTCAATATACAATATGCATATACAATATATATATATAGGAATGGGAACCATGAGTATAATGTAATGATTCTGGATCTATTTCTAAATGGAAAATATTCTGAAAGTCTTATTGGAAATACATGCCTCTTCATACATTTCTGCAAAACTGAAAAAACTGATACGTTTGAACGTTGTCGTCACATGTACAGCTTCATATGTATGAGTTTTCTAGTTCAGTATGTTCACTCGGTTTCTCACATTCTCGGCACTATTAACACTATCAGGTAGGTTTGGGTTTGATGTAGGGGATGATAGAGCATTAATCTTTAGAGACACTCACTGGATACTTGAATTCTGAACGGCCACAAAACGTACCCCAAGCAGCATTATAAGAAAAATAGATGTCCTTCAAATAGAAACCAATTATTTTTTAAACTGTTGTTATATATTCGTTTTTTTTGTATTTTCAAATAAATAAAGCCTTGGTGGGAATAAGAGACTTTAAAAAAAATACAATAAACTTACCTAAACCAAACCATTCGTGTTTGTTAGTTACTTGAATGTTATTAGAAAACCTTATATATTTGGTGATGCGCAACAGCCATTTTAAGCATTTCAAGGCAAATATCAAACGAGGCCCAAAGAAGCAAAGAAATCTTGGGAATAAAAGGCTACACTGACACATGGCACCACAGCCAATGCCACATGCTCTGAACAATTGATTCGGCATCCGCAGGGATGGAGGGTAATCCATGAGTGTCAGAGTGAGGGATCTCAACACAGCTGGTATGTTTAGCTACGGATCACTGGCTTAAAGCTCAACCACTGATGCATCCTGGAAGGCCAACTATAGGACATAATATGAAATCTAGAACACCACATTTGGAATAAATCTGCATTTAGAGCCTGAAGGCCACACCAGCATTTAAAGAAATCACAACTGACAACTGGTGTCTGACCAAGAAAAACATGGATTACATGCATTTCATTGTCAAGACTTTGGCGGAATCTATAAAAAGACAAACACTTACTTGAGGGATGTAGAAAAACAATATCTTTTTCTGTGAAGTCCCTCGACTGAACTGCTTTGATGATGGCGGTCAGCATCAGGCCCCAGGCCATGAGAGGCCAGGGTTCCATAGCTGGAGGAAAACTCACATGAGCAGGTACCCAGATCCAGCACGGCACCTGACGAACAAAACAACCATTGATTAAAAACACATATAGTCAGAGTTAAACGAAACAACTATAGGCACCAAACAAATAAAGTTTAACAAGAGATTAAAGAAACATCTGCTGAAGATAGAAAGGAAACTCTGTAGGATTAAAGCTGTTCAAAAGCGGCGTTATCCCTCTCCAGAACACCGGACACAAAGAGGCATGCTTGTTATTCCAGCAAGTGCTTCATTATATCAATGACAATGTCAGCAGTCAGCCAATGTCCTGACCCTCAGCAACAGTGACCCTCTTAGCCGTTTGCTTTGGTGGTTGGCAGCAGAACAAACACTCATCTATTGTTTCCAATTACTGAATGCCATGCTTACAATGACATCTTTGACGAACGCCACAAAATGGGTACTTATATATTTACAGTCCATTAAATGTGATGAAAATGAACATTCATGGGCTTCATGTGAAATGTTTTTTTTTAATCGATTCTATTAACATACACCTAAAAATTATGCTAATGTTTAACATTTTCACAATTCATTTTCACCAAGCACATATATTTAGCTTAAATAAAACAGAACTGAATTTAAAAAGGTTAGAAAATGAGAAGAATCTATTCAGTTTTTTTGGCGGGATACTTGTTCAGTGAAAATCCATCAGAAAGACTAAAATAAGCCTGAAGGAAAGCACATGGCTTAAACACAGAGCTCTGTGGTTTACATTACTGAAACGAAAGCTGGGGCAGATTACACATTTTTCAGAAGTGCTTGACTAAACTCTGATGAAACTCTTCCCTATGAAAAAAACTGATTCATAAATACATGAATTTACTTTCAACACAAAGTAAAAAATATCCTTTAACCAAATGGATCCCACTCTTGCTGTAGGTCGCTTGTAAAATGTACGAGTTTATATTTTAGTCATCAGGTATATCAGCGAATCAGAGCGCTCTTCTCTTGAGATTAATTTATAGCAAACCAGGCCTAAACCGCTCTTTGATATTAACCTTACAAGTATTGTTGTTACTAAGATTTGACATTTAAGCCATTTTTCATCTTTTTTCATCTCCATCAGTTCACTCACTTATTAATCTGAACCTGGAAAACAAGAAAGCACATCTTTAAAAGCATTGCCAGATTTTTTTTTGTAATTTCTGTGGTTCACTAATAAGGATTAGACCTTGCTTTGATTTAGCAAGTCATTTCCATTTAGTCTGTGTGAACTGCATCACTGAAAAAAATAAGGATTCATTGAATTAACTCCTTTAAGGTAAACTGTTTGCAACCATGTACCTTACAAATTAAGTATATATTTTTTCAGCCAATAAAAACTGAAATAGTAATAATAATCTTTGCATTTATTCAAAGTCAATACAAATTGGCTACTACCTTTATCGCACTAAAAATTAACTGATGAGAGTCCCTAAAGGTATACATGTCCAGTAGAAATATAATGGCTTTCCTGTCAAAGGCGGGAAAAGCAGATTTCCTAGTGTTTATTGTGTGAGCCGTGCTGTTTCCAGAAAAATGATTAAACAGACCGACACCGGGCAGCCTTGAGCTCCTGTTGCTGTGTAGCTCCTGACCTCTCAGACAATGTAGAGCTGCAAAGCACAGCCTTGTTAAACAGCATCAGGTTTCCTCAAAGTGATCCTTTTCACCGCTGAAGGTCTAAGGCGGTATTGAAAAGGAGCTGCGGACTGGTCCCACAAGCTGTTCGGCGACTGGGAATGTCAACAAACAATTTAAGTATGTTTTGACACACCTTTGATAAATGTGCTGACCTTTATAATAAGTTAAGTCTGAAGATAATGAATTGATTTTTCCCCAGGGCTTTCAGTATTATATTAGTAAGAACCTAACACGTGAACACGTGATTCATGTGGATGCTGAACAGAGATAACATGGCAGATGAACAGTGAAAAATCTTCAAATGAAGCAGCCAGGTGTTATGATCCATTAAAAGTAATTAACTAAGTAATTAATTAATCTACAAAAGAAAAAATTACAGGGATAGTCCATCCAAATGAAAGTTCTGTCATCATTTACTCACCCTCATGTTGTTCTTATGGGTCACTTAATGTTAATTTTATTGTGATATTTTGTCATTTTGCGAGTTTGGGAGTTATCTAAATGCAAAATGGTTTATTGCATTTAACTTTTTAGCCTATAGAGAGAATGCCTGCTGGTGAAATAATCGGAATTTCTGATAAAATCACCCATGCATAAGACTGTGACATGAAGAGGGAATAGCCTAAGTAAGGAAAGCCTAGAGTAACAAAAAGACATCCTACTGATAAGAAAACATGGGGTTAGTTTCAACACACAGGTGTCCTTAGACCAGAGTCATCTTATTCAGCTTTATCTGTTATTTGGGAGTCTAATGTCCAAGACTATTAAGCAACAGCTGTCCAGGCCACAACTCTGAGAACCTGGCTGATAAGAGATCCCAGACAACGGAGACATTATTTAATTCAACAAGGAACCCATTAAATTGATCAAAGAGGACAGTAAATACATTGATAGCAAAAGTTAACAGATTAAAATATTCATCAAAAGAACATTGAAGACAAACATTTCCACATTCCCACAAAAAGCAGCACAACTGCTTCCGACATTGTTTTTGACAATGATTTCTGAAGGATCATGTGACACTAAATACTGGAGTACTGGCTCCTGAAAACTCAACATGTGCCTTCACAGGAATAAACTACATTTGAAAATACATTAGCGTAGATTTGTGCGTCGTTTGCAGTCCAGCGGACTTTTTCTTCGTAATTATTTTAATAATTTAATTCCAAGCGCTGACATTCTAATCACAATAATGATGACTGTAACTCATGCCAGTCAAACGAGTGAAATATTTAATTGAAATACTTCAGTTTCCAAACAAGGCACATAATAATTACTCTGACATTCAAAGGCAACCTTCCAGGCCAATCAGGAAGTGCCTGAGGTTGAACTTCAGTGCCCCATCTTCTATAAAGCTTTGCCAGGTGCCTGCCATGAGCAATACCTGTCATCAAAGCCTACACGCCTGCGACTCGCTCTGGAAAATGGAAACTGCGGTTGTCGGTTTGTTTAAGCAGACTATTCTGTTATTTGGAGAGCGTTGAAGAGGATCACGGCGCATTAAAGCATAACTGGAGAGCAAACACTTTAGCACAATATGAACCTGCCTCAGAAGCAAAATGGCCTTTTGCACTCGCTCGATTTTGTCTGTCATTTTCAGGCAAATATTTCTAAGGAGAGATAAATATGTGTCCATATACCGCCATATAAAATTATACATAAAATTGTCTTCACTTCCTGTCTCTACGATATCCACGTGCAGTAATCTACGATTCTAACACATCTGTATACTGTCATTTACAACTACAGCAAATGATTAACAGCATTCCTCAAAATATCTTATTTTATGTTCAACCTTTTTATAATTTAAATTTTTATGTGAACTATTCCTTTAAGTCTCAGTTATGTTCTGCTAAAATGAAATAATAGAAACAACTTGTCTTGTTGATTTTGTTGAAATATACATTTGTTTAATCAGAAATACAGTGAAAACAGTAACATTGTGAAATATTATTACAATTCAAAGCCCCCTTTTTCTATTTGAATATATTTTATTGTAATTTTATTCCTATGATGGAAATAAAAGCTGATTCTAAAGCATCACTACAGCCTTCAGTGTCACAAGATCCTCAGAAATTATACTAAAAGGCAGATTTGTATCGTAGTTGAAAACAGTTTTGCTTCTTAAAACTGTATTTGTAGAGCAGTATTTAAAATAGACACACATATTTGCTATCACTTTCGATCGCTTTATCACCTCATAGAGCTGTACAAATAATGTGGATACTAAAGTTTAGATTATTTGGTCTATTTTGTAAGAAATATTTAAATATATATTAAAATTTCTGATGTTTTGTCTGAGCTAAAACATGTATTACACTACTTTTAAAGCACAACTGCTTATTGTGGTGTTTAGCACCTGTGATACACCATGCAAGAACGACTCTCTGAAAGCCTGATTTCCTCTCTGTGCAGCAGCACACATCGTCACATTCATGTCATCTCATTACTGCAGGTCACTGGCTGACTCAGACCCAGCAGGGTGGAGGAAAGAGGCTCCCAGCAGGTCAAGGGCCCTGGAGTTCCTGCCTGAGCCAGTGCCAGGTGAGTAAGACTAACTCAGATCAGAAACACGATACTCTGGGTTGTGAATCGGCCTGTGAATGGCAGTCGCTCCCATTAATGAGGGGAAAGAAATGCAAATCCTCTCTTGTGACTTCCAAAACTTGTTGGACCAGATTTCGCACAGGTTTGAGAAGTGAAAGAAGAGGAGCAGTGAAGAAGTCACAAGTTGTGGCTCTTTTCCAGTCTGCTACAAACACCTGTATCGCAGTATTTCATCTAGAAGGAAAACATTGTGCTATAAACTGCTTAATACAAGAGGTTGATATTACTTAGGACAACAGCACAATCCTTATCCGTGCCATGAATAGAAAATAAACAAACATATTGCATAACATATCCAAAACAGTTGATCGTAAAGCTAAATTCCTTGGAAAGCCACAATGCAACGAGACTGGACACAGATCTACGTTTATTTGAGAGAGCACAATGCAATCTCAACAGAGTCAAATGGCATTGAGCAATGCCTCTGCCCTGTAGTACACCCGGCCAAAACCAAAGGAGTCACGTTGGATCAGAATCACACACCAGCTAATTGAAATCCTACAAGCACACACACACACACTAATCCAGCACTATTCTTTTGAAGTGGTCCGGTTCAGATGTATAATTTTTAATCCCTTCTTCAGTCTCCTGACACGTTCAAAGATCCGAGGAATCTGTCATGTAGTGTAGAATAACACAGTGGAAAATCAGCTTCTCAGTCCTGCATCTCTGTTTGAAATGATCACTGCTGGAACAATATTAATATCACACAATGCACTATATGCTGCATACAACTGTCCTAATGTAATAATCCAGAAGAAAGCACCAATAAACAATTAAAAATAAATAAAGTAAAAAAGTTATCACCTTATTTAGTTGATTGATAACACTTATAACCGCAAAAAAAAAAATTGTATTACAAGTTTTCTAAAATATTAAATTTAAATATGCTAATGAGGCATTGTTTAATGAAATATTTGCTAATTTGCATATATTTCTAGAACAAAATGTAAACACTGGATGAAGACAGTTTCAAAATTCTCATTTCATTTCTGTTGATTCATTCGAGTCAAAAGGTGTCCGACTGAAGAAGGGATAAAATATCCTTATGGCAGCTGTAGAGAACCAAGTGGGTGGGGTAAGTTTGATTCTCTTGAACTTTGGGCCAGCAGAACCATAACGGGATAAGAGGGCAAACGGGGGCTAATTAGGAATGTTCATGAAAGGATTTGCTCCGTCTTTTGTCTTTGAGGCTCAGATGGTAATACCTCACATTCTCCCAACAAGATATTTACACTCCATGAGCATGAGTTTAATCAGATGGGGGAAAACACTCTCGGCTTTTGTGCACGTTTACCTCTAAACATCTTAATGACGGGAATAAGGTGACAAAGATGTGTCTGTGGTTGCATAAAAAAAAAAAAAAGGTCTTGTCGTATTTCAAACAGAAAAAGTATCCGCCTATGTTTTTGCAAAACAGACAACCTGTGGAAAGCATCCACCCATTAAGAAAAATGTATTTTGTTGTGTAAACACGAAAGGTTTAAGACGGCAATCAAAAACATAACTGTGAAAAACCTCTACAATTAGGCATAGGGTTTTGAAGCTCATGTTTGGGATGAAAGTGGGATGACAGGATTGTATTTACAAGGAATAACAATAAGGACACCTCGACTTTTAAACAAAATAAAGAAATCAATGTATACATTTCAGAAAATACCCAAGTTATGGGTTAGCCATCAGGGTAAAAGCACATGTGAATTATCTGCAAGAATCCAGTCAAGCATTCTCAAAGGAAACTTCAAAGGAAATGGAAAAGCTCAGGAGACATGCTGAGATAGTATCTGCTGCTGATGCTGAGGAGGGAGAAATGCACCTTAAAGACAACACCAAGATTGACTGCATACATATGGAGTTCAAAGTGAAACTTATTTAAAACTTATTTGAAACTACTTATGCATTTCTTTCTTTCTTTTTGTTTAACCACTATACTGTAACACATAATAGCTCAGAATCTGCATTTCAAGATGATTCAGCAATAATGTATATGGGACATACAGCTTCCCTGAGAAAAAGGACTGCAATCACTTTGTGAGGATTTCCTTCTGCTGAATCCATCTTGATGTTCAATTCTTTTGTATATAAATCTAAATAAATATGCTGATCTTTGAAAGTTTTCATTTACAGTTTTTTAATGAACTACTATGTCTTTAAATTAAAAAAAATAATAGGTGTACTTTATTGCAAAACATTTCTACTGCTCTTGAGGTGGGATACGGGTAAGGTCAGGGACAGGTTTAGTGGTATGGGTAGGTTTAAGGGATTGGTCAACAGTGTAATTATAAATATAATTACAGAGATTAATTACAGATGTAATTACACATAGGTATTTTTAAAAATATAAGTACAATAAAAAAACTTATGGAAACAAGCATTGCATAAAATGATTAATGGACTGAAAATTCTATTAAACATAAAAAATTAATTTATGAATAATAATAATAATATTTTTTTATAGATTCTTTTAAATGTTTTATAGTATTGAAATATAT
>JAUMHG010000047.1:10798178-10812507 GCA_032359395.1 Enteromius anoplus | reverse complement strand
CTAAGCTACATACCTTCTATGTACATATCAGAGAACAATTTAAAATATTCTCTCAATGCATTCTATTGCACCTTTAATTAAAACGAATAGTAGATAGCAGGAAGACATACAGTAAAAGCTCAATTTTAGTTTTCATGGTTTCAAAGTACTGCAAACAGGTTGAACTATTTAAATGTATTATAATGACATGTGTCACCTGAATTAAACTATGTTCATGAATCAGTTATCATCAATTTTTAATTCCTGAAAATGTGGTGTGAATATTTGTTTTGAATGATTTTACACGAAGAACAGGATTCGTTGTCAAAAATGAGACAGTGGTGTAATGTAACGCTCATGGGAAATCAGTATTCTAGTTTTCAAGTCATGATATGTGCCATAATAATAATTAGATCCTCAAGACTTTTATTTTACTTTCTATTTTAATTAAACCCTTCCAGTGTGAACCCATGTTGCTCGCTACCAAAATAATCCTGAAAGAGAGAAGTGATAATGATGAGTCATTAGCTTGTCGTTTCAGCCTTTTTAGTGAACTGAACTAACGCTTTATCACTGCAGCAGTCACCCTGCCTTTTTTCTATTACTTCCAAAAGATCAAATATCTCATGATGTTAATTTTACATTTCAAATGGGATTCTAGGCAACATCAGATCCAAATTTAGCATTGTTTAATTGAACTGACATTTACCCAACTGAGGCCCAGTTCTCCAGATACATGCAGCACTGGTCAAGTTAATTAGGAGTTATGAAAATAGTGTGTGTGAAATATAATATCACCCATTAGAGCAGCTCCACTGAGAGGTTGTTGGGTCTTGTTTGAGTGCTGCGTCTTTACGCTGGGCCTGTCTTTATCAGCCTCATTCTGACATGCGCTACAGCTATTAGTTTCACAGTATAATGGATTATATCCACACTCACAGAGCCAAAAGACAGAGAAGATTTATTCACTGCAGTTGAACTTTATTCCCAGCTGTCTGTCTTTATTTCTGTCCTGTTGACAGGCATCTTATATCAAGTTCAACCAAGCGTTTAGGAGAACATTTTCACTTCAGATACATTGCGAGTAGTTTAAGTGATTTTATTCCTCGGTTTCTCACATGTAAACCCAGTTCTTTAAAATCATTAGACACTCTCTTTTCTCTTGTGAATAATCACTGCGATATGACATCACCTTTAAAAGACCGTGGTTGGTGACATTTTCAGTGCGGCAACACATTTCACCTAAAGTCACAGCCCATTTTCTGCACGTACTCGGTGTTCTTCTTATCAGTGTGTCCTGCTGCCTGAGGCTATTTTGACCATGTTGTCATAAGATGATGATCGTTTATTGTCGTGTCCTATTTTTGTCATCCCCAATGTTGTTAACTGCATATGTTTTTGTTCCTCTGTAGGACCTGCTTAAAGCATCAAGAAAGGTTTGGCTAAATGAGTTGCATGTATTTTACTGGCCCTGTAACCTGAGCCAAGCTCTGCAGACGTCTGCCGTTCTGCTCCATTAGGAACCTGTCTAAACACATTAAGTCTCGGTGTTGAGTTCTCCTTCCAGTCCATTTAGGCAGGACCGACATCACAAAATTGTTCCATAATAATGGAACCAGCGTCCTGCTGGTGTTTATGGGACGCATCATCAGTCACTCTGAAACTCTGCACCTATCTCTCTATCTACCTGTCTACAGTATGTCTATCTGTCAATCTGCAATAATAGCATGCGTCTATATTGGGTTTCTTTGCAAAAATTGTAATGCTCCTTCTTTCATTTCATACTGTAATATAATTTGTCTACTGAGATCCTTTCTTGCTTACTTTCTTTGGTAACACTTAATTTGATGGTGTCCCTGTTAATGTGTTACATACATTATAATACAGTAACAATATATTATGCATAATTACATGCAAGTAACCTTAAGCTAAATCCAAACCCCAAGTACATGTACAGTAGTTTCTTTTTTACAAAAACTGAAATTTCCTTCCTTTCCTCCTTCAATCCCTAGTAGTGCCTTAAGATGTTTGTTGATGGAATATAGTGTGTGGTGGTCTATTTGGTACAAATAACATTGCTCTACAGCAACAACTGGTTCTCATAATGCATCAGTGTAAGCCCTCAAACACAGAATACATTAAAAAATGCTAATGCTGTGTATATGTAAGTTGAGAGAATAGATGTGTATCCACTATGTTCCTGCTATTGTCAGCACATGTATTCCTGAAGTATGATCATCTGGTCTATGTGTTCTCATTGTATTGCTCAAAGGTAGTAAAAATGACATATGGTGCGGATGCTGTCCATGGTCCTGAATTCCTCCTGGCTATTACAGTTTAGAAAGCTTGCATTGAGGTTGAAATTATGTTGTCTCTGAGTAGAGTTGCACAAAAATTGTATACGGCTGAAAGAAATAGAGTTGAAGAACAATGTCAGTAAGCAGTAATTATAATAGCCTGTGAAAAAGAAGGGTTTTTTTTGCCTGAAAAAAAAAGGTGGTCGAATATAACTGGATATGTCATGTGCTTGAAAGGACACCGTATTTAACACTAGGACATTACAGTCTATTTCACCTGAACTCCTGTACTGCTCATGTTAAAATATGGACGGGAACAGCTGCTGCTCTAGTAGCTTGTTGTCAGGGCCTCAGACATGTGTTCATGTTCAGGTGTTCCTGAAGCATGTATTCTTGTCAAGTCAGCTTTCAACCTGTGATGTAGAGAAAAAAATTATCTTAATACTAAAAGTCTTTAATATGATTCCATTGAGAAGTGTAAACACTAGGCATGTTACTATAGAAATTACTACTTTAGAAATTCCATATATTTCCATGTATATATTTTTCCACATTATTAGTATGAATGGGATAAAAGTGCAATATGGCCAACCAATTACATGAGTTTGGAGGTGGGACTATATGTTGGATTAATTTGGTTCAGATATCACACACTTTAGCTTTAAGCATAATTGCATGTAAGAGTCCAAAACTCTTTACTGTGAAGAATTTCAAGTCAAAAATATTTAATTGTGTTGTAATAAAAATGATTTATTTTAAAATATATTTTTAAGCTGATTAAATATTTATCCAGTGATATAATTATAGTTTCCACTGTGCCACAGTCTAATAGACTTTTCTAAAACACACCAGAGAGGCTTTTGAGTAATGTGAGGTCATTATACCAACAAAGCAGGTTTTTTCTATCTCTGATTAAACTTTAAACAGGCTCAAACTTTAAACAGAAATCTTTAGTGTCAAAGACTGTGGGCCGTATTTACTAACAGCTTGCACCAACGCAAACCGTCTTTTTGCATTTGAAGAATACTGTCAGGATTTACTAAAAACTCACATTGAAGAATTGGCGCTAAAAAGAGGTGGACACAGTTGTTTTCGCGCCTGACATTATCAAATATGCATTTGTAGGAGTTTCCCCTTCAGATGCCAAATTTATGGGAGGAGAGTATTAAAATAAATCGCGCAACACGATTCACGAATGTTTGCACTTGTCATTTACGGGGATTTGCGCCGCTACTTAACACCCCCAAAAATATATGTTTTATAGCAAGCTGTAATTTGCGCTGCTCTTGGTAGTTGTAGCTGTGCTGTGTTCTTTAATGTGGTCATTGTTAGTAAATCGCTCACAGAATATTCCCCTCTAATCTGCGCTTTTATGTGACTGCGCCGTAATACCAATTTGCTCTGTTTAGTAAATCCAAAAAAATATATAAAAATAGCAATTTTAACGAATGACTTCAGTCCAGTTAGATGTTTTATCTCTTTAGATGTTAGCAGTGGCCATTAAATGAATTTGTTAATTTGTTATTTTAGCCACATGCATTAAAAATCACAAGCTTCTACTGTCAAGTAGAGGGTAAACAATTAAAACATTTAATTTTATTCCAGCTGTCTTTTGTCCAGAGATATTTAAAATCTCTTTACTGTGAACTGATGTAAATTTTTCTTTTTAGTCCTGCAGAATGTATTCAGTTATTCAGTCAGTCGAACGCCATTGGGGTGTTTACGTGAGCGTGAGCTCTGACTGGGAATCAGATGTGTCTGTGGACATTCCAGTCCTGTCACATGCTTCTTCACACACACCGCATCAAACGGAAATGCCTTGGAACGTGCATTCAAACCATAACCATAAAACATCCTAAGGAACACTGTCAATCTGGCATGTCCTGAAGCCTATATCAGTATATGATAGCGTACTGCAGCAGAACGCAGGTGTAGCTCTCTTCCTGTTAACACTGAAACAGCAGCCACGCAAATCTGCTCGACCGGCCATATTGGCGGGGAGTCTCTAGTCTCAAGGGGCTCCTGGAAGCCGAGCTCAGACGTGAGCTGCATGTGCTGTGAGTGTGACCTCAATAAATCAACCTAGATTAGGTCTCTGGAACCTGGATGCGGTACCACAGAGATTCTGAGGTTGAGGAGGCGGGTCAGACGTGTGGCTGCTCCCACAGGAGGGAATACCTGGAATCTGTGAATAATTCTGGGAATAAAGGGAATTCTTTTTGCGTTAAAATAGCTTTATGTCCAACATGTTAATTAATGTAGATTCATGCATTGTCATTGGAAAACCACGTTCTGTATGTTTTGTTTCTTAAAAATGTGTGCAAGATTGTAGTTTGTTGACATCAAAAGTCTTTATAACATCTCCACATTATAACAGCATCATTTATCATTTAATCTGAAAGTCATAATCTAATATTCTTTTAAAACTTCTTTTTGTTTTGTCATAGGCCCTCAAAGTCCTTAGAAATTATGCATAAAATATTTTTTGGTATTTAACAAATTATTTTTAAATCAAAAACTGATATTTATATCAACTTTAACAACAATAATAATTGTAAATAATTTTATTCAGTACAACCGTTGAATAGATGTATGGATAAATAAATAAATACAATTTATTGTTTTTTTGCATTAAAATAAATTAAAAGTACCATATAAATTTTGAATTTGCCATTACAAGCAACTAAATCTTGTAAAGTGTGGACAAATATGCCTTCGTTTTTGCACATTTCTTACGATAAACGCTTTAGAAATGTGTTTTGTGTGCTGCTGTGTGCAAGGCAATGTGTAAATTCTTTTGTGGATAAATACATCAATTTTAAAGTCACACTTCTCCTCCAGCTGAACAGCAATTTAAGAAAGCAGTCAAGTCACTGGGGCAATAATATGCTGCTTCACTATTCCGTCTGTTTATTTGTCCTTTGACTAAGGCTCTTAGCAGTACAAATATTCTAATAATGGTGTGAATTACAGCCTACTTTATGAATGTACAAAGTGCCTTATTCCTTCTGGAATAATCATGCCTCATGATTCAGTTAGTATTAGAATGTGGAGGTCTGTGGTTGGTTGGTTTATGTTTTGTTTGTGGTGAGAACGAGTTTCTGGAAATTAAAAAAAAGTTAGTAGTTGTTAGACCCTTAAGGTACACTTTACACTTCTTTATTCAGTGCTAGTTTCACCCACAGGGCACATGGCTTCAGCTCCCTTGCACTGTATGATGATCATATTTCATATGATGCCTTAACACCACCTTTTCTCGAATGAAATTTCCTCAATTTGATGGCAGCACTGGTAAACAGCACTGAGGGTTGGGAGTGCAGTAAACTCCTCTCTGCATGTGGCAAATGGCCCAGCCCTGTAGGTTGTGAATTATTAAAGACAACATATTGCAGCAGAGCTGAGGAAGAGCATTGTTGTGATAGCCAGCCCCTAACGTGACTGCTACATGACGTAGAGGAATTTGCATTTATTGCATTGCAACTGGTGATTAAATCCTTTACATATACACACAGAATAATGTTAAATATACATTATGCGGGATGACTTAGTCGCGATACTGGCACTAAAGTATTAAGAGCATGTTATGTATTGATATTCACTTAGGCCTATTGACTATTTTAAAGTGACGCCCTCTGTTGTGCTCCTGCAATTGATTCCAAATAGATTACAGTAGAATTAGTGAGACACTGGCTATTGATTTACTCAGTCAGGTATAACTATACTGATTTCCACTGCAGAAAATGGATGGAAGATTCTTCCCTTCACAACAACAAATTAGCTGCACTGCACCACAAATAAAGCATTAAAAAGAGAATCCTGGGACTGCCAGTGACATCTCAAGTCACAAGCTTAAATAAACAATGAAGCTTTGACGTTTATTTGTGACAGTTCAAAGCTTTTAAAGCATTGTTCCTTTAGAAATCTGATCAACAGGAAGCAGCAAATCTGTTTCGCTGACGTCTCTGTCCTCTTTTGAAATTCATAGCACATACAGTCTTACAAGATGACAGCATCCTAAGTCAGCTCGGCTCCTCTGAGACTGGGATTAATAAGATGAAAAGCAGGAGAGGTGGCCATTATCGGCCCAAAGCTCTCAGAGAGGGGTTCTCCACCCATTACTCATTCCTTACAAAGACAAATTTAAAATATTGTTGTCATTCTGTTGAGTTCTTACAGTGTGTATTTGGTTCACTGACCAATGTAGGATTATTGTTTTTGAAATTTTATATATATATATATATTAGGGATGCAACGGTTTTCGGTTCTTTATCGAACCGTTCGGTTCGCCCTGTTCGGTTTGATGCACCCACGAGAACCGCGATATTTCGGTAGCCTATTTGAGGCATTAAACATTCATTTTAATTAAAATTGCCATTTTCCGTGTATTAAGCGCATAGACAATCAGGTGATGGTCAAAAATCCTCAAGACTAGTGATGTGTCGTTCTTGAACGATTCGTTCATTTTGAACGAAACTTTAATATGACTCAGGAAGAACGAGTCGTCTCGTGGGAGTGAATAAGCCCCGACAGTGTGATCAGGACCCGACGCAAAGTGGAGGGTCTTGTATCACGCAGAAGGGGCTTATTTCGCGATAACTACCGCCTGCCTGTATATTATCCCTCTTATTACACGACTACTTGCCACATAAGGAAAAAACCTGAACATGAATATGAATTTGAAACATTTTATTGGCATATTTGTTTTAAATGAACATTTTCATCCTTCCGCGAAACGATATAGTACCATGTGACTAACATTCAATCGTAAGACAATTTATAACATCTACATATGAATATATAACAACGGATGTATTTTAGTTCTTTATTGCACCTTGTTGTCCAGATGGCGCCAAACGGTAATCTTTGTTGGCGCGGAGGTATTTTAAACATAAGTAGTGCCGGCTTTGCGTTATTACTTTGGAGCGGTTATTATTCGAAAAGAACGAACCTGCAAATGTCTCAACTGACCAATCAGAAGCATTTCAGAGAGCTGTGTAATTACATTAGTTAATGTATTAACTAACACGAACAAACAATGAACAATGCATTTATTACACTTTTTATTAATCTGTTGGTTGATGAAAATACAGTTGTTCATTGTTAGTTCATGTTAGTTCAAAGTATATAAACTAAAGTTTACAAACACAACTTGTGATTTTGATAATGCATTAGTAAACCTGAAAAAAACATTAGGTAAGATTAATAAATGCTGTAGAAGTATTGTTCAATCTCAGTTCATTTTAAATAATGTTATTAATTACTCTTAACTAATGATCCTCATTGTAGAGTGTTACCAAAAGTGCAAATCAGAGAAGCCAGCCACCTCCTTCTCTCTTCTCTGTTTCTTCCTCTACAGGTTTTGTCCTGTTAATAGGTTGTCTTGTGTCTTGTTAGCAAACCCCCAACAGGAAGTTTTAGTTTTGCGTTTCAACTTTTTAAGTATGCAGATATTTTCCCATTTCAAGCCTGCTGTTTGTCAAAAGATCTGGACCAGCCTACACTTTCCACCTCCGGTTTCCTCCTGAGCCTTAAGATACTGTAAACAAATCACAGGATGCTGACACCTGAGCAACATAGCTATGTGCTTATTGAACATTTCAGAGAAATACATTTTATTTTATTAATTTAGATGTAATGCAGGACTGGAGACATTCACACTAAATTTTGACCTACTTCCTCAGGCATGTTTCCTCTGCAGTAACTACACTCACTGAGTTCTTTGATCATCACATTTCTTCCTATGTGCTCAGTATTTTGGGGGAATATTTCATATGCATATAGGCCAACAAGAATGTGAATGCTATCTTTTTCAGAGTAAGCTGTGTTTTCGCTCATACTGGCAAATTCACAAAAGATATAATGCATAATTATTAAACACATAGGCAGTTTGTTTGTTCTAGTATTATGACCCCCTCAGCCACAATTATAGGCAATTTGTTTGTGTGCAAAATGCCAAAATTCAAGCTATCTAGATATACTTCTTTTGCTGTGCAACAAGTGTTTTTCTTGCCTTTTTGCCATGTTTTTATTGATCGAGAGAGTTGAGAAATAAAATGAAGAGACAGAATGCGATGGAAATACAATATGAGCCAAACTTGAACTGATCCACTGATTAACACTTGTACTGACTTGTTTGATATGATACTGTATATTACAACACATCACCATTTGTTATGGGCTCTGAAGAGTCCTCAGATGTTTTAATGCTTGATTTAATAAACAAAAAAAAATCTTTTGATTTTCATACATAACAACAGCTCCTGAGCAGAAGTGTTGTTCTGTTTCAAGGGCAGTGTGGGATATCATGCGTTGTGCAGCCCCTCTGTTGCTATGACACGTGGTGGTCGAGTCTGTCTTTAAAGTTGGAGATCAATAGAACAGTGAGAGTTCTCCACTCAAGAGGGGGGAAGCAAATAGAGCCTCTCAAATGCAAGCACACGCTTGGTAAAAGGGAGAGCCTCGTCTCTCTACTCCTTTTTCAAAAAAAGTCAAAACACAGTGGGCAGGCTTTTTGAATACACATTTTAATAGATGGAAATAGAGGGGTGAGTTGACTGTGCATTCTGTTACTGATAAATGTAACATAGGATTTGACGATTGCACTTCCATCTGATTACAACTGCTGACATTGTACAACAGACCTGTCCTTTGAGCTAAACATGTACAGGCGGCACTTTCTCTCTGTGAGACTCACTGATGTTTCACAAAAGTAACCAAACTCAATTTGTCTGTTGTCCTCTGTTGACTGTCTATTTAGTTTTTCTATCTTTACAGTTACAGCTTTTTATATAATATATAAAGATATAATAAGATACAAAAACAAGCAATTATAAAAAAGTAATATAATCATATTATTTAAATTATATTAATGTATTACTTTTTTTAGAATGGTTTTGTGTGACTTATTTTCCTTGTACATAATGTGGAATAGAATATATATATAATACATAGGATATTTACATAAAAATGTGTACTAATACTAAATATTGTCATTGTACCATTTCCCAAAACAATGGTCATACTGTTGGTTTAATGTTTTGTTACCAAAATATTAGTTCAGAATTATAGACATTATATTTCAGAAACAGCTCAACATCCACCAGAAGCTCCTTACATTAGTCAGTGCTGTAAAGTGCTGTACTGTGTATTATTTATGCTTATATATAAATGTTTTTCTCTCTGTTTTCTCCCAATAGCTGTATCCTTCATGAGACACAGTGCGTCAGCTTTTGGTTTTGCAGTAAGTATAATCTTCAGCGTTAATGAGCTACATTCTATTTTTAGGCTAAAGTTACTGGAAATGTGTGCATTTGTTTTTGCTTAACGTTCCGTTGTCAAGCTATGTCTAAATAATATTTATATGCATATCAGAGCACCTTATGTAGGATATGAGAGATGGTTGCTGCTTAACAGGATACTTTTATGTTATGTTTTTGATTTAGTACATTTACATTCATTACATTGTTGTGCTCAAGGCAGCTGTGGGAGTGTTTCATTAGAGTAAATGCATCCCTGGACCTAAGTTTGTGACGTAGTGAGATGATGTAATGAGTATTATTTCTGTAGCACTGATGAATAACTGCTGTTTTTCAGTTTGATGCAACGTTAGATGTTCTTTCCTCCATTATAGTGCTGTGGCGCTATAGCAACGCTGCAGCAGTGCACTCTGCCCATAGAGAATACATGTAAGTAAACAAAAGACAAGCTGTCTGTGGTATATAGGGCACAGCGTAGTACAAAAACCCTTCAGAAAAACACTAAAAAGGATGAATAATGCTTCCTCTGAGCAACACTCAAAAAATACATTCCAAACATTTCAAAATATAAGTCAACATTTAACTGTCAGTGCCATTATTAGCAAAGCTAGTGCATTTGAAATTGCGGGGGAGCATGGTTGAACAGAAAATCTATTCTCTTTGGACTAGATCCTACCAACATTCAACGCGACATGTTTTAAGTCTGAGCATGTTCGATTTATCAGGTTTTTCTGAGTGATCTGCCTTGTTTCTGGCTTTCACCTTGTCTGTCTCAATTGGAGACGTATTACTTTCACACAAGCCTGTGCTGCTGGTTTCGTCCTCAGTCTGTGGGGGTGAATCATATTTCTCAGGTTGATGTGTCCGAAAGGTAGATTTATAGTGCAATACTAGAGAGGAATTACAGGTCTCTGTAGGTGTAGCGGTGGTCGCTTGTCATACAGAGAATCTGACCGTGTACTGTGGGCACTTTTCATATTTTTCAGAGTGGATCAGGTTTCTGCTGGTTTACTTTAAAAAACAAAGCATTTGTAAATCAATTGAGGCCAGTGTTCCCCAGGTGAACCTTTGCGAAACAGCCATGAATCAACATCAGCTTCAAGAAACATACAAAGTATAGAAGATGTATAATAGTATATACACTAGCATTAATACCATACCATTATACTCCTATGCTCACCATTGCTGCCTTTATTTGTACAAAAATAGATTAAAACAATTTAGGGACCAATTCCACTATTAACTAGTTGCTTTTTAGGACTATTGACATAACGTCTGTTTATTAGTACTTATAAAGCACAGATTCTGCATGATTAGATTTTTTCGTTCCTAATCCTAAACTTAACAAAAACCTTTCTATCTATTAATAAGAAGTAATTAGGAGTTTGTTGAGGCAAAAGTCTTAGTTCATAACTGGTTAATAGTAAGAATTGTGAGTGTTTGATTAGACTAAATGCATCACTGGACCTAAGTTCACTACTCCAGTCTTCAGTATCACATTATCCTGATTTGGTTTCCTGATTTCAATTATTATTATTAATCCTGAAAAAGTTTATTTCTTGATTTCTTTTTACAGATTATTTAATGAATTGAAAGTTCAAACAGAAAAGCATTTATTTACTTTTTAATTCAACTTTAAAAATGTATTTACTGCCACTTTTAATTAATTTAATGCATTTCTGCTGAATAATGTAACAAATCTTACTAACAGCAAACATTTTTGTCAATAAAGTAACTCAAATCATATAAACAAATTAATCTGCCTGACATTTGATTAAATGTGTTATTTTATCAGCATTTTTTTTCTGGTTTTCTTCATCAACAGAGCATGTGTGATCTTGGGAGTGGTTTTCATCTTGTCATCTATGTGTATTTTGGGGAAGGCCATCCATGATCTGGCAACCAAACTTCTTCCTGAAGTGGTGAGTTCAATGGCAGTGTCTCATATTTATCATTTAAAGGTTAATGTTCTTATATTGAATACAAGATAATAAAGTTTGTAGGCAAACTTTAAGTTGACTTGAAAAAGCCTAGCTAGAAAGTTTGAAATAGTTTATACAGTAGAAGGCTTTAGTTTATTGGGTTTTCAATTTAAACTAGTGATAAAGTATAAAACGATTTTAAAGTTTAAATGTTTTGAAGATAGACAGACAGATAGAGTCAGATTACAGAAAGATAGATGCCAAGGACCACAGAGTGGTTGCTAGGGTGTCGCTATGCGGTTACTAGGGTACCCAAGATGGTTGCTACGGTACCAGGGGTGGTTGCTAGGGTGTTGCTAGGGTACTTGGGGTGGTTGGTAGGGTACCTGGGGTGCTTTGCTAAGTTGTAGTTATGTGGTTGCTAAGGTACCTGGGGCAGATGCTAGGGTGTTACTATGCATGTTGCTAGCATTATTTTAGCATGATTAGCATGTTTCTAGCATGTTGTTAGCATTAATAGCATGTTGCTAGCATGATTGTTGCATGATTAGCATGTTACTAGGATGTTGTTATCATGATTAGCAAGTTAATAACATGTTGCGAGCGTGATTATAGCATTATTTGCATGTTACTAACATGTTGTTAGCATGACTAGCATGTTGTTAGCATGATTAGCAAGTCAGTAGCATGATTAACATGTTGCTAGCAAGTTACTTGCGTGATTAACATGTTAGTAGTATGATTAGCAAGTCACTAGCATGGTGTTAGCATGATTAGCAAGTTAGTAACATGATTATCATGTCACTAGCATGATTCCAGCATGATAAGCATGTCAATAGCATGATGTTAACATGATTCTAGCATGATTGGTATGTTGTTAGCATGATTCAATAAAATGTTGATTTGCATGTTACTAACATGTAATTTCGCATTATTAGCGTGTTTCAAACATTATTAGCATGTTGCTAGCATGATTCAGATAGATTAGAAATAGTATTTGATAGAGTGGAAGCTTAAATGAGTTTAAATGGGTTAGAAATAGTTCATAGAAGGGAAGTCTGATTGAGTCTAATTGGGTGCAGTGTGTTTAGATTTGAATTTTGACAGTTGGAGCTGGCAGAGTCTTGGCTCATCTGAACATTCCGTGAATGGGAGTCAATGGGATTTTTTTATTTTGAATTTTTGAGAAAACCGAAAGTCTGATCAGTTAGAAAAGATATAGCACACCCGGTGAGATGAGTCAGAACAGCGGTTCTCAATCCTGATCCTCGCGCCCCCCTGCTCTGCACATTTCCTATGTTTCTCTTGTCGCTTCTGACGTTTGTTCTATTCGAACGTATGCGCACTACGAAGTGGACATCACTGAATATTCCTCCATGATTCCAGTTCGAAGTGAATTTATACATTCCATTCAAAGTGCATTTAAGTGTGCGAGGCGTAATTTAAATCACATTCACTTATTTACAGCGCAAATCCATGAATGAATGTTCTGAATTGAAGTACATTTTAACGGACACTGTGTAGGGACCATGCCATAAACAAATAGATGGAATACAGTCATCTTCACCCCTTAAAAAAATCTAATGATAAATTTGTTCTCGTTCAATCTCTTTTGACCCTTAAATATGACTTTAGGTTAACTGACAAAGTCTTTCTACGCTGCAGTATTTCATCTCACAGTATTTCATCTCACCGGATTTTTCCATCAGTCAAAGCTAACAGCAATGTGTTCAGTCTTTATCCGTTAATTAATCAAAGACTGGCATCACTCCAAAAAGCTGTGGAGTAATCATTTCAGAGGTGGTGATTAATGGTATTTCGATTTTAATCTCTCTATTTTCATCTCTTTTACGCTGCTGATAAAGCACTGATACATCACTACTCTGACATCACTGAACATTATTTATGATCCTCCAACAAAATGTTAACTGATAACCAGGTCTGGAGACTTGCAGCTGTCGGTGCATCACTAAATACCTTCTCTGTTTATGCTGAGTGAGGAAACATGTAAGGAGGGGAGAAAGAATAACAGAGAGAAAAAATTCTATACTCCAAATAAATAAATGAAAAAGATTAATGACAACCAAAACAACACATTTTCCCTTTATTTGCCATTGACAGCCTTAAAGCATCTCTCTAATCAAAGGGAGTCTAAATGTAAATCAGTGTTTTTACTCAGTGTTTATTTCTTCTGGCTGAGAAATAGCAGTTCACATCCTTTCATCTTTCCAGACTATAAAATGCTAATGAGCGTTAGGAAAAAAGGCAGTAATCTGAGTCACACATAGATGTCGCTGACAGGAATAATAGGTGTCAGGGGTCTGTTATGGTTCACTCTGCAGCACAGCAGAAGGGTCAGGATTAAGTTTTTATCACTGTCCTCTGTGGGATATTTGATGAATTTCTAATGTGCAGAAAAATTATCAAAAAGTTTTCTTTGTTTTTAGATGCTGCCAAGATCTTAGTAGTTCAGAAATTCTGGAGTGGAATGAGTGACTTTCACCCAAGATTTTGTTATAGTTAATTAAAACTAAAACTGTTAAAAATTGTTTTGGTTAATTTAATTTGCGTTATAAGTATCAGATAAAAAACTTTAATGAAAAATTTTGATTTGGCAACTAAATGAAATAAAGGTAATAATGCTAAATTTACTAAAACTGAAATAAAGTAACTAAACTAAATAAAAGTATTTAAAATGTAAAAGTACCGTACATACAATGAATAAAACTAAAGTTAAAATGAAAATGAAAATAAAAATAAATACTAATTTCAAATATTCATAAATACTACAGTAGCATTACAATATAAATAATACTAAAATAACAGGGGTTACACCGAATATACTAACAGAGTAAAAACAATAAAATGTAAAAAA